>JBBYHL010000022.1:14283207-14297972 GCA_038381835.1 Adansonia madagascariensis | reverse complement strand
ATATATATATATATTTAAAAAATGGGTACCCGATTCTCTTTAGAAGATATAATCATAGTACAAACTCCAAGATATAAAATATTTATGTATTTTTTTTTTCAATGTGGCAGTACCCCCAAGGTGAAATCCAAATTAGGCTTATCGGAGCTTGTCCGTGAAAGTCTTGATGAGCTTACATCTGATGTTCTTTCAAAGCTTAAGCACGTTGGATCCATGTCCTCCTGAAGACGAGAGAGAGAGAGAGAGAGAGAGAGAGAGAGAGAGAGAGAGAGAGAGAGAGAGAAAAACACCCTCAAAAAAAAATAAAGGAAAGGTAATAAATTGACAGTTGAGATCGTGAATCAGTACTAAAAGAGCAGTTCAATTTGGGATTTAGCTTTCTGTTTCATTTAGCATATCTACGATTAAACATCTGGATTTTAGAAAACTTGGGCTAAAAATTTCAAAATCATACCACGAAATAATGGAATTTGAAATGTACATGGCTAGATAAACAAAAAAAAAAAGCGGAAAGTTCCCTTATACCATTTTTTTATGGTTCATTCCTATATATATATATATATATATATATATTAGGATCAGAACATTGGACAAAAAAAGTTTCAAATTGAAGGTTATTTTGGGAAACAAGAGGGTTTGAAATTAGTACCTGGAGAGATGGTCTTGGGAAGGTTCCAGCAGGATCCTTTGGTTTCCCATGCTGCCAAACTTCCCTGTTAGAAACCAACAAAATGAAAGAATATTTGGTATCAGTGAAAGCCATGCAAAAGAAAAGCAAACTGAAAAAAGAAGGCTATCTTTTACTATCTTGTTTATGGTTGTTCTCACTTCACATTTTATGCTGATTGATAGACCCCCCCCCCCCCAAAATTGATTTTCCTTTACTCATAACAATTAACAAAGAAGGTTCAAACAAAGGGCATATATGGCTTTAATACAAAGATTTCCACAAATGGCTAGCTTTGACACTAATTTTCCATTTGTACACCCGCATTTTATTAGCCCTATATGTGATGTGATGTGAGCCCACAAAATCCAAAGGAAAGAGATATCTCCATTAATTTTTTAGGTGGATTTGTCATTGGGGATTCTCATTTCTCAAGACTTAGAATGATAGGGGGGAGTGAGTGAGTGGAATTTCTTTTTACTTCCTTTCCCTCTCCCACTATCCCAATTTGAGATACTTATTAGCTATCATAATAATTTCATTACTCCATCATAGACAGGCCATGGAGTTCCCAAGGACAGAAAAGAACCGAAATTACTTGTCCCCTCTTTTTGTGATTTCTTGCATGTAACTTAGCTGGTATTTGCATGTGATAGTAAGCCTACAAAAAGCTGAGAGAGAGAGAGAGAGAGAGAGAGAGAGAAAAATGTTTGATACAAACATTCTTAAATTATCTTCACTATCCAGAAGCAAAAGGTACGATGAAACTACATCTATACATACAACTATATAAGAATAAGAGATAAACTGTTTCCTGTTCTTGTTAAAGAAACGGGCCGACATCTTTCTAAGACTTTTCAAATGAAAAAAAAAAAAAAAACTCTATTATATAAAATTCTTGTTTCAGATTAAAAGTCTATATATTTTCTTCTGCATTCCTGCAATGCTGACAAATGCATATACATATGAATGCAGCAGCAAACGATCAAGCGAAGGGTACTAAGATGATAGATCAAAACAAAATAAGGATCGTACTACATTAGGTATATGTGGTTGTCGTGAGTTTTGGCATCGATCCCTGTATCATTAATTGTCCTTCTATTTTTCTTTTAGAATTAGAAAAAAAAAGAAAAAGAAAATAAAAATTCTAAGTAACCAAACAATGGAATATATCGGAAAGAAACAAATGAAACAGAAAGGACTGAAACACTGATTGGCAAGCCAAACTACTACTAGTAGTATAGTAGTGGTAGTAATGTAGAACCCAGCAGACTAACCTTGATGAATTGCTCCAGAGGCCATGGTACTCTTTCTCTTGATGATGAGCATTTGATGATGATGGTCTTCCCGGATTTTTAATATCAAACATCAAATCTTCAGAAGCATCCCCAGATGATCCATTTTGAAATGCATCTGATTGTCCTGCTTGGTTATGCAATTAAGTTTATTGTAAACCCAATTTAAGCAAATTACATAAATATTCAACATGATGAAGAAAAATTGCTAGTAACCTGGAGATGCAGCTGTTTTGTCGGTGGTCTTCACCGTTCGATACATCTGCAAGCAAATTTATAGAGAAATATATATATAACTTGTTAATAAGTTAAATAAATCATTTGTAGGCCTTCGGCTAGCTAAAAGATGGACAAATAAAGTAAAAACCAGAAAGTAGACCAATAATAAACTATTATCTGCACCATAGACAAGGTGTAATACACTAATACAGCGCATGATAGTACGAACCGTAATAAAAGAAATGGACATGAAGTATCTATATGAATATATATAGGAATTGAGGAGCAGTAAAAAAATGGAGAGTTTAACCATGGTTAGGGAGGGAGGTTAAATAAAAACCCATCCGAGGAATATATCATTGGGAAATGATAGTGTCTTTGTACTTTGGTTATATTTCTTTCCTTTTCTCTCCCTCGGTGTAAGAGAAAATAGTTTTTTTAAGAAAAAATAATAATAAAACTGAGTGAGAAACTTATGACTCATGATTTTGAATTCCTTGGGCTTTTGTCTGACTCGATCTTTTTTTTTCTTGAAATCGATAGTGTTTATTACTCTCTCTCTCTAGTTGAATTATTTTTCTTCTACACGGGCTGGTTCATTCTTCCAAGCAAAAAGCTGTTTATTGGCTTGCAGAACCATCAGATCTAGTAGAAAAAGAAGTGCTGAGGATTTGGGAGACCCTCTGCAAGGAGACATTGGATTTTGTAATCAACGTTATTAACAGCTTCCGGTAATGTAGGCTGTTTACAAATGCAAAATTCAACTTAGTACCGCCATTAACGCTGCATCGATCTACAACTAACAGCTTGAGAAAGTAAAACAAGGAGAAAGATTAAAGATTTAGAAACACAAAGTCACATTGCAGATGATAACTTTAAGTAAATTATTGCAAGATTATAAATATTTAACTTTCTTCCACTTAGAGGAAACCCCTGCAAGTATAACAGCTAGAAGAAAACCCCGTTTAGATTATATCAGAGAAAAATGGGAAAGTTATTTACCTGTAGATGGGATTTAACATGTGCTAAGGTAAGATCTTTGACATCCATTAGCTCAAGAACTGACTTGGGCGTAGCTCCTAAAACCCCACAAAATAGAGAATAAATATATTAAGGGAGGAAAACATCATAGTTATATAAGTCAAATTTTGTTTAGCATAAAAATATCCTTCCTATTGTTCCTGTTCCCAAAGATGCTTAAAATCAAATGAAGCAACGGTGACAGAATAAGGAAAAGGACTGAAAAGTGAATAGTAGAGAAAGAAAAAAGAAGAAAGAGAATGAAGCATACTTTCATGGCCACCCAATAACTCAACAGCATGAACAAAGCGAGCATGGAGCATAGTTGTCCACCGCATCCTTGGAGCTCTCATGCTTCGCTTAGCTGGAAACCTTGACATGAATCTTGATCTCATCAACACTTGAGACTGAAAGGGGCTGAAACTCGTCTTACTAGTATCGCTGCTAGCCAAAGGAGTAGGAGAGGAAGCTAGAGATGAATGTTCCAAGGGCTGTTGAGCAAATGGTAAAGGAGTGTGAAGAGGAGGGTTTTGGTAGACGGGAATTCCCCCTATGGGTCTCAAGAAACCAAGCTCTTGTCCCAGCCCGTGTTGCTGCTGCTGATGTTGATACAGTAGTGGATGTTGCAATTGGTTGTGACGTTGAGGGAACTGGTTTTGATGATAAGCGTGGAAAAGATTACCATTGCAATTGGCGCTACCGTTTAGGAGAAAATGAAGGCGGTTGGGGTTGGACTCTGGAACCCTTGGATTGGACAAAGAGAGGTCAAAGCAATTATCTGGTTTTGCCATTGAATACAAGGAGTTCCTTGAGTCAAGAGCTCTCTTCCAGAAGCCCAAATCCATATCTTCTTCTGTTGTCCTCCATGTAGATGTGGGTTTGGCGTTTGGAGGGCTGATTTGCAAAGATAAATCTGGTTGTGCTGGGAACAGCTCCATCTTTAGCACCCAAATAACAATCACTTTTAGGCTCCCTTTGCTTATAAATGTTCCTGCTTACTCCCTTTCTTCTTTCTTACTTCTTCTTTATTCGCTACTCCTGCTGTTTTCTTCTCCTCCTACAGCGTTTGTGTACAAGTAAAACTAAGTATATATTCAGGAAATTAAGGATTATAACTGTCTTTTACATAGTGATGGAATGGTGTGTGTGTGTTGGTTGGATGATCCAGGCAAGGCAAAAGGATTTTAAACTCGTATAGCTGAGATGAACAAATTTCTGGTATTCTCTTCAGATGCGGTTTGATCAAAATTGTTGGGGGAGGGGGGAGGAGTCGTTGCAGAGAATGGAGATTGAGAGAGACAGAGAAAGAGAGAGAGAGAGAGGAAATGACAAAGTATGAAGTGAATGGTTGTTTCTTTTGTGTGAAGTATATGCGAGAAAATGACAAGAGAGAGAGAGAGAGAGAGAGAGAGAGGAGAGACAGTAGTAGCAGTATTTTGTTTTGTGGACGTGGGGTTGTAGGGTACTTTACCTGGCTGAGAAATGGAAGGTAAAAAAAAAAAAATAACAAAACAAAAGCAAGCAAGTTTGAGGGACTTTGATTCCCATTTTACTTACTACTACTCTTTTCTTTGTTTCTTTCTCTCTTTTCTTTGGGAGAGAAAAAGCACTCAGATTTTATGGGTTATAGAATAATATGTGCATTTGCTTTCTAAACGCCCCCCCCCCCGTCCTTCCACCGCTACCCCCATTGCTCCCTTCTTTTAAACTCCAAACTCAAACTTAAATTATTTATTTATATTATATTTATATATTTTATCATATTATAATTATATTTAACATATTTTATATTTATATAAATTTTAATAAATTATAATTCATATTATATATTTTTTTAAAATACATATTTATGTTGTTTATTTAATATTTTATGCATGTTATAATTGTGTTATCATGTATAAAATTATTAGGTTTACTTAAGCCTTCTACCTTGGTGGAATTTATATTACCTATAATTACTATAATACAAATAAGAATTGTATAGAATTCATAAAAATATTACGTAGAATCTATATTTTTAGATGATAAATCTCTATATAACTTTGTATTATTATTAGATAATTGTCAGATTGCAGTAAAAAATGCTAGTGAAATGCTCCCTTGCTAGTTGTTGTCCCTTCTTCACAATTCCTAATTAAAAAAAATTGTACTAATATTGCTTTTATATATATATATATATATATATATATATATATATATTAAACACACCCACACACCATATTAATTAAAAAAAATGGTTAAGCTCTTAAAATGGTATAGAAAAATATTGGAGTTAAGCAAAGTTTGAGAATGTTTGGATTATATTATCAAAAAATTCTATTAAAATATAAAAATAATATGATTTGTGTAATAAAATTTATATAAATATAAGATTTATGATTATTTTTTGAATGCATAGAATAATTGAATGCCTATTTAGTAGGGAACCTGAAATACTTAGAAATATTTATAAATTTAAAATTTTATGTTTTTATACCATTTATATATAATGATATTAAAATTTAACTAATTTATACATATTGTATAAATTTTTTTCTTGCAATTTATATAACAAATGAAATCTAACTCACTTCTCTTAAATTCATACTTTCAACTATAACATAATAAAGTGGACAGCAACCATACATAGCAAAAATCAATTAACATCACCTTTTTTTATACTTTTTTTCTGGTTAATATCTTTGGGTCCATAATCATAGATTTTCTTTAGATGTCTATGAAGAGGTAAATGTAGTATTTTATCGTCCTAAAAATTTAAAAAGCAGGACTTTAGATTATTAATTATCATCAGAGCAATTAGCAATTTATACTAGTTGATTAACCGAAAACTTGGTAAATTTCTTTTAAGAGTGGTTTGAAGTAGTGATCATATTATTTGTTAGGTAACGGTGAAATCCAATATCCGGAAAAAAAAAAAAAAGTGTTGCCATGGCATCTCATGGATAATCATCATCACAAAAATGATTGAATCTCAAAATGACACGACCCAATTTTGCTGAATCCTTGGCCATCATTTGCTTTTTATTTCCTATGTATGACTATGTGCTATTAGTTTAGCCCCCAGTACGTTGCACACTTTGGACATTAGCGTCAACTCCTCGATCTGATGTCTCAACAATCATTCATAATTCTTCCTGTTACTCCACTGACATTTTCCCCCTGCTTAACAATTAACACTTCACTGAAATTGGTTTAATTTTGGCAATTGATCTATTTTCCTATAAGATTCTTCTTGAACAATTTTGGCATTGTTCATTATTAATTGCACCTCTTAAATTCGATAAGTAATTGAAATTATCATTCTAAAAAAAAAAAAAAACCTGAAACTATCTTCTTTTTTCCTTAGATTTTCTAGCCCAGTCGTCTTTTATAAATCTTATTTATATTATTAATTCAAGAATTAAGTTCGGCAGACATAATTAAAATTAATTAATACGATCTCAGCTTATGATCAGCAAACAATTTTTTCATATTCAAATTAATATTACAAATCACTATAATATATATTATTATTTTGGGATTTTGTTCATGCACATTATAGTTGAATATTAATTTAGAAATTCCTTAAAGTTTTTTGCTTCAACAATCAGATTAATGAATTATTATTTTAATTGGAAATTTTCTCAAATGTATATGGTAAAGATGGCGTCACGGTGACAAGGAAGAACAATTAAACCAATTAAGATATTGCAAAATTTAATGAAGCGGAAAAAAGATTATTATTGGTTAGGTAATTGGGTGGATTGATTGAGGCAATGATACAAGTTGGTCCTATTTGCTTCACCCCCTTTTTGTCGGTAAATTACTTTGCTTTGTCAATTAATCAATCAATACAAACCAGAATGACATTATGTGCTTCCCAATTTTAGATAAAGTTGGTTTTAACTTTTGACTTTTTTTTTTGAAAACTTTATATGTGCAAGATTTCTTTTATTGCTATTTGTCATTTCATTATTTTTTTTTCTTTGATTTGCTTTAGGTTTTCTATTTGTTTTTAAGTGCCTTGCTAGTTCTTTTATCTTCCTAGTAGGTCTAAATGGATCACTTAATAAGCCAAGTGCTAGTTAACACCATGAAATTTTCTATTTAGTTCAATTTCAAAAAAAATTATAGACTATATATTAGTTATATTGCTCCAATAATTTAATATAAGGTAAAACTTTGATGTTATATATATATATATATATATTGTTCTAAGGTTGGCCTTAATATCAACAGGAAACTTTGTTTTTAAAGTTGAAGAGTGGTTCAAATTCAATATTTACTTTTTAATAGGTGGGACAAGTGTGAGTAAAGGTAAATTTTGTTAAATTCAAAATTTTACCAGTAACCTTTGGTGAGGGAAAGAGGCTTATAATGACATAAAAACTTGAGTTCAATTCTTAATACTTATATCTCATGATTTATCAAAAGTGATATTCTAAAATAGATTGGAACCTCCTTAAGTGAAAAATTTTTTCTATGTAAATCCATAATTTAGAGGTAAAGATCACCCCATCAAACCCTTTATTACTACCTAATAACAACACCTCCAACATCTGTAATTAAGTAGAGATTTTGAAGGTATAGGAAATTAGGAACATGAAAGTTACAGGATTCATTTCATAATAGAAAGATGATTGATGCAAAGCTTTTTTTTTCAGCGCTTTTACTGACCAACCGTGTGGGCTACGAGGGCATCAATCGACAGGCGTTACCTTTGCCATTTAACTTGCTTTATTTTTTTCCTTTGTTTTCTTTTTTTGTGGTTGGTTCCCCTTTCTTTGGGGGTCATCTTCCTCTCCAATATCCATTGCTAAACTTTGGGTTACCAATCAGGATTCTATTGACAAACAGTCAAAACATTCAATCAGCAGCAAACACATTCATGAGACTGTCAAAACCCTTTTTGCTTCAACAATTTGGGTATACCTCACTATGCCATTAAGTTGTTATCAAATCCCACGGCAAAGCAAGAGTCTATCAAACTTAGTCCATGAGTGTTACAGATTCCTTAGTTTACGTTGTATTCATAAGCATTGCGAGATTGTACTTCAATTTTCTCGAATTAGTTAAAACTCATCTAGGTTCCATATAAGCTCATAGTTAATCTAGATAGATCAAATATATATATATATATATATATATACATTTTCAAAATAAAAATTGTAGGCTCCGGTCTAGTTAATATTCATAGGTACGATTAAAATATATTGAAATATTATTTTGAAAAATACATTCAATTCATTATTTTGATCACTAAATTCAATAAAAAACAATATATTAATACCAATCCAGAAAGGGTCCAAATGGTTAAGTGCATAATGCTTGCTACAAGGGCTAAAGAAGAAGGGCCAGTTTGATGTAAATAGAAAAATGTTGCAACATTGAGAGGCATTGGATTGTGTGTTCACCCTTACTTATTTCAATGACCATGTAGGCATAGGCATCTCTTTGTCTCAACTCAAGCCTTGCTCTCATTATAATTAATTCCCATAAGATAAATCCTACCTTGAGATCAACAAGATACCATAGAATTCTCATCCATTAACATCCCCCGGCCTCTCCATTTAATTAGTTTAATTCATTATATATATGTATAGAGAGAGAGAGAGAGAGAGAGAGAGAGAGAGAGAGAGAGAGAATTAATAAAGGACCTTTCCTTGCTTCCAAACAACAGTGCCACCCCAAGTGGCACCTCATCCGATCCGATGGATCAATGGATCGAGGAAATTTATGATTAATTTTTTTCAATAAAAATATATTAATTTCTAACAAAATGATTCCAAATTAAACAATATAAAATTTTTTTAATCTAGCATTCCCGACAGCATTGGAAGCAATGTACTAAAACATACATATTTTATGTATATTTTTTTATATTAATTTCATGTTTTTGATTCGATTTTTATTTAAAAATAAATAAATAAATAAATTGCAGGCACAGAACAGAAGACTGACAATTTGTTTTCTGAAGCAATTAAATTCATCATATATGTATGAATTAATATATAAGAAGAGGATTAAATTAATGTCAACCATTAATTCCATTCCTTGGGAATGGGAATTAAAGTTTAAAGAAGATTTGTAGTGAAGCATCTATCTTTATTTATCTTGGTCGGGAAAGGGAATTCGTAATTAATTATTTACTAATTAATCTTCATCTTAGTTTTCCGAGGACTTGGCTATAATTACCAATTAGAGACGTCAACAAGGAATCTTTCATTAACTAATACCTCAATATTATAAGCTTTTTTCAGTTTTCTTTTTGTCTTCCATGCATTAGTAACCGTAGAGTAAATAAGTAAGAATTATTATTTATTTATCTGACATTTTGATGAATCATCAAAGGAATGCCAATTAATTACCTATCTAACCAAATTAACATATAATAATCACATGCATGCAAACACATTATTACCTCAGCTTTGCACTCTTAATTGTCATGATCTAAATAACAAAAACTAGACATCAATTGTACTATTTGTTCTACCTAGTATGAGCCCTGAGGTTTTACCAAAACGCATAAACACTCTATCCTAACATGTGATGCAAACAAATTCATGTTATGGCAGACTAAACTAATGATCCATCGTTGCTGCTGATAATGTCATTATATTCATATATCAACTTCTAAGGGAATTTACTTTATAAAATCATCACTCAAATAATCAAGTATTTCTGCATAGTATTAATATAACATTAACTTGTTGGATGAATGCAGAGATCATGTGATCTTAATTAGTTAATGACTCATGGAATGTTGTGTTATGTGATGAAAATTGATTGTGATCAATGGGACTTCAACAAGAATAATACTAGTACTTTTGATTAATTATAGAGGCTAGGCTAAGGGGTACTGTTTTCTGGGCTGTCATGGAAAATTTGCTAATGGCGTGGGTCAACATATTTCCTTTTGCTTCCTATTTTATTAATTTCTCTGAAGGAAAATTCCTAAGTGTTGAATGCAAATGGATAAATTTGTTTTGTCAAAATAATTAACTTCATGTGAACGCAAGGAAAGTTAAACTAAGGAAACATTGACAATATTTGCTTCATTATATACATAATTCACTTTTTGAAATCTTTTTGGAGATGTCAGTAAGATATACAATAAATCACACTTTCACTTCTCATTGACTAAACTGATTCTCTCTTCCACTTCATCGCTGACGGGAATGTCAATTAGGAGATTCTAGTTGTAATCAACTTATGCTAGCTACATATAACTATATCAGATTATTTAGATATACCAGAATTAGACTTATATCAGATTCGGAATTGTTTGAAAAATCATAATAAAATATCAATAAAATCTTTTTCTAAATCACTACTGGCCATGGGTTTTGGGAAAATGTTCTGAGACCAGTATTTTCAACTTCACTTCACATCTTTATATTTCTTCTACATGAAGTTGATCTTATGAAACTAAAAGCAAATTAAATGTTTATATATGTGCACACACACACAGACATACATACATACATACATGCATACATACTTACATAAAAACACGAGGAGAAGAGCTGGTACTGATAGTCTGTCAAAAGCTTCAACAATGGGTAGACGCCGTAAAAGAATTAGATTTTTTTTAAAAATTATTTTCATAAATCAATAATTTTCAATGCAACTGTTGATTATATATAACTATTCTCATTTACCTCAAAGCCTTTATCCTTGATCAGAAACCTTTTCAAATCTTACTGTGATTTAATGTTAATTGCATTATTAACGATCGTAATTTGGTTTGAAGTTTGAACAAATTAAGTACTAAGTGCAGGACACTTTAGCCTGAGGGTAAAATTAATTAAAGAAAATACAAATTACCAAACAAAGTAACAAAAGCTCTCAGTTATAGGATTGTTTGTGTCACGTTTTTTTTTTTTTTTTTGCTACCTTTTTTTACCCTAAATAAACCATCAATGAAAATTTTACCACATACAGAAATTATTACGCACATGGAAATTAAAAGAGAAAAATATATATTGACGTTCACAAACACCAACTCATAAATCCCAAGTAAGTATCCAACCTTTTGAAATTCTTTTTGTTTCTTGGTAAGTCATGCATACATTAACAAATTTAACAAATGGCTATATATTAAGGTCAAAATTAATTACCATAAGAGATTTGAAATATTTTTCCCCAGGAAGTTCCCTCGAATATGCAACCTTCCCGAGTCTGTGCAGCATGCATATCATTTTTTTTCAGAGTATCATCCTCTAACCCGGTAGACAACAAAACCCTTGGGGTATTGTTATGCGCTAAAGCAAGGGCCACTTCCAACGGTGTTTGTTCTATAAACATGGGTAAAGATCATACCCTAAACCACATGCTTAAGGTGCTTAAGCCCTTTTCACTCAAACCAACACCTGTTGGTAGCATGCATACCATATAAGTTAATATTTAGTGGGCTCTTTCTACCCAATGTTAAATATACTGTGCTTAATCTAAATTATACTAATTCCCTTTGTGTTGCTAACGGTCTATATCTTAAGGAACCTAAATATCAAGTAATTATCTTGATCTACTCCTAATTTTTTCTAGTTGGGAGAATTATCCACTTAAACCCCTTTCACTCGGACCAACATCTGTCGGTAACATGCATACCATTTGAGTTAATATTTAGTGGGCTCTTTCTACGTCGTGTTAAATATGCAGTGCTTAATCTAAATTATACTAATTCCCTTTATATTGCCAGTAATCTATATCTTAAGGAACCTACATATCAGTTAATTATCTCAATGTGCTTCTATTATCTCCACAAAAACACAAGCAATGATATTCTGGTCAAATATTCATCCAAAAAGTGACATTCTTGCATAACATTCTTATCAAAGTAGATCCATCAGGATTTCTTACATAATTAATTTGCTGCAAAACCTAAGATTAATTAGTATTTGAAGATTTTGTTCCAAATTTTACAGAAGGGCAGTGGAGCTTTCCACGAGCATATGTTCTTCCATTTTTCGTATTTATACAAATAAAAAACAGTCAAAGATATCATTCCTACCCCAAATGAGAAAGTTGAGGAGACTTTTTCTTTTTTTTTTAAAGACCAACATACCAATTTTATTTTGATTGTGTCACTCAGTCAGATAGCCTTGATATGGATTCTTCTCCATCTTCATTAATTTATTTAACTATTTTGGTTTAGATTCCAGATCAAGATTTTCGTTCAAATTAACCTCTATCTTATAGCCTTATTGGCCATTTTTAGATTCTATTTCTAATCATCAATGGTCTTTTTAATTCATTTTTCATCAATCCATTACACAATATTATATATACACATATATATAATTAAGACCCAAAACGTATAAACAACTACATATATATCTAATTAAAAATTCTTGGGTTCACATCACATTCACATAGTCATGCTCAGAATTTCTCAAATCAATCCGCCTTCATTTACGGTTAAAATTGAATAGAAATTACGCAGGAATTCTTCATCTTCGCAGCAATTAAATATAATAAGTGAATCAAAACAAGCGATTTTAATTATCATCCGGGAATTTTATTATGAGGCATGATTGGCTATCTCAAATACTAATCTCAGGTGCATTCATCGTCATAAGATAGACAGACAGAATTACATATTCAAGTTTATATTATATTAATTAAGTATATTAATTCTTTCATTTCTTTTGAGTAGCTGGCAATTTTATAGAGCAAAGGTTTCTGGGATAACGTATAATATAATATAATTAAAAGTGTAATTAGTGGAAAACTTGATTAATTAATATTCCACTAGTAATAAAACACTTCTAAAGGAGACATGATGTTAGGTGGTTCTTTCCTTACACAATATTCTTGAGGAACTTATCCACACTTTAAAAACAAGATTTTCCCTTAATCAAACACACAAAACAAGACTTAAACTAGCAAGAGACTCCTTTTTGTAATTGAGTTTGAAGCTAGCAACGACTATAGTATCGTAATTACAATAAAAATAATAAATAAAATAAATAAAACGAAAAGTGGAAACATTTTGAATCTTTTCCAACGACTTGAAGCAAAAGGGAAGCTTAGGTAAGTGCCCTACAAATCTAGAGAGACTAGTGATTGAAAGAAATTTGTAGATTTTGACAAGAACCAATTAATATAATTTTTATTCTCTTTATTTTTTGCTTTTGTTTTTTTACCTCTCATTCCATACGAAAAATTTCCTTGAGTTCACTTAATTTCTTTGCTTTTCACAAGTTTATTCTACCCAAATAAACGTGGAAATGAATAAATGGGGAGGGGGAGTTGGTCCCACAAACCTTAAGACGCACTCAATCCAATCACAATTGAATATGGATGGTTCTCCTTTTCGGGAGGTCATGGTAAAATTTAAAAAAAAAAAAAAATGTAGGCTCCCACCTAATGCGATCTCTTTGCCCCACTCATTTATTCAAGCCTTTCATTCATACCCTATTACCATTAGCTATATATCACTTATTAGTTTTCTCTCTTTCTTTCTTCTTTCTCTCCTTTTTTTTTTTACATACTAATTATTAAAAAGAAATTTAAATTTATAAATTTGATATATTGTTTTTTTTAACTATAAAATAGAAGAAAAATCACAAAACTATAAAAGTAGTACAAAAAACGTAAGATCAATTTGGATGTTTACAAAATGAGCAATGATAGTCTCCCTAAAACTTTAAAAAAAAATTGAATTTTCTAATGTACCTTCATTGATGTAAATTCCTCAGTAAATAAGTACTCAAAAATTATGTTACAAGAATTGGTAAACCAGCCTAAGAAATCAACTTGGAATGGGATAGGCAGTGGCATCACCTATCCCACCCACAGTAACTCTCAGTCTCATCACAATAATTTTGCTTGGTCAAATATTTTAACTCGGACAAAAAACGTTTAAAGATTTCAGGTATTTTCTCTAGAAGGTGATAAAAGAAGGTTTTTTGAACCTAATTAGCTAATACACCCTATAATGTAATAATTAAGTAACATTTCACTTAAATAGGTGAGTTGAATCTAAGTCTTGAAAATTACACAATTGACTTGGAATTTGGTTGTGGATAATAAAGGAATTAGCATTACTTATTTGTGTGATTTCTTGTCTATTTTCCTTTTCCTTTTTTTTTTTGGGGCCCTTTTACAAACAATCCTAGCAAAATTGCATGTTGCTGGGGGGCTACTCTACTAGTTTATAACCTTACCCCTAAGACAAACAATTTGGTATTATTTCGAAATTTCTTCCTTTCAAAATGTTTATTTGCATTCCTAACAGCCACAAAGCCAAAATGTTTATATATATATATATATATATATATATATATATATAGAGAGAGAGAGAGAGAGAGAGAGAGGAAACAATTTGGAATTGATGCATTGTCAATTTGAGTGAAAACCATCACTTTGCCCATGATTCTATATTGGGCATGGCATCCAAGTTTGTTGGGACAGAATTAATAAAGTTGCCAATTAAATTGTCACGGCTTCCATAATCCATTCCATGAGAATAGGTGAAAAAATGAAGTAGAGTTTCTGATCCTTTTTTTTTAGTATTCCCAATTTTAATTGATTCAATTTATTCTTTTAATAATAATAATAATAATAATAATAATAATAAT
>JBBYHL010000022.1:14244347-14271259 GCA_038381835.1 Adansonia madagascariensis | reverse complement strand
TTTTTAATATTTAATTAAATTATTAAAAGAATATTAAAATAAAATTCATTATTAAAGTTTTTGATTTATAAAAAATTGTTTAATTATAATTTCTTAATGTTTATTTTTAGTATTAAATTCGGGTTTGGGTTCAGGTCGGGCTCGGGTTCGGGCCATTCGGGTTCGAGTTTTTTAGGGTTCGGGCCATTGATTTTTTGGTCAAATCGAGTTTAGTTCGGGTTCAGGCTCGGGTTTTTTTGGACGAGTTTTCGGATTCGGGTTCATTTTGCCACCTCTAATAAAAACAAACACAACACAAGAAATGTTCCCATTTACCATTATTCCATACATACCATTGAGGAACCAAATTAACACCACAAACTGAAATGTAATCTGAAATATCTGCAAAACCCCATAAATTAAGCACCAAGCCTTCAACACGACACAACAGAACACAAACCAAATGGCATGCCTAGTCCTATTCCTATTCTCTCCCTCCATGCCCTCTACTGACACTAACCATCACAAAAACAAATACAAATAGAAAAACAAAAATGAAAGTAAATTCAAAGCACAGATAAAATCCTCCTTCCATCTATAGAACCACGAAAACAAATACGTGCACATACTAATTGACAATTTAGCTTAGGTTGTGGTCACTTTCGAACGTTCAATGAACAGCCAAAAAAAAAAAATAAAAGCGCAAATTTGAATGATCATTGAGAGCACGTTGATCATTACAATGATCAATCTGAAAGCATAGTATTCTTAAAAGCAGCCAAAGGATTAAAACTACAACCAAGGCACCACCATGGAGGAAAAAGGGGGGAAAAAAAACTTGCACTTCTAACATAGATCACAGAAGCAATCAGAAGGCAATGATCTGTTTAAACTTACAAGTCACTCTAAAGGCATCACCGCAAGCAATAAAATTCACATCACTTACAGTAGATAAGATAGAAAATATAGCTAGAAAGCAAACTTCTTTGAAGCAAGGTTCTTGCATATTTCTTGTTCTATTTCAATGTCCGGCAGCATGGATCTGCTCAAGAATTTAGCAACTGAAGATTGAAACAGCCAAGATTGTCAATGGAAAAGGTGCAGCCAAGATGAGGTAAGATCATAGAATCAAGAGAAAAACTCAGCCAACCGGAAAGACACAATATTGCAGATTCAATGAAACAAAACCTTCTAAAAGTTTCATTTGAATTTAACAAAATGGATTGACTTATAATGCCCAATACAGAAACTTATTTCAATAGATAAGGAAAGATTGAGCAGTTAATTGTAAAAGGAAGCAAATCTGGAAAAGAAATAAACCGTTTAGAATCCGCCACTTACTTTTCAGTTTCACTATACCTTTTGAAAGCTAGCCTTCCCTTAGTACAGCATCAAGTCACTATGTTAATTTACATACATTCATACAGGCATAACAAGATCATCATATTACATTTTATTTTTTTCACCAGTAATTGGCGAAAATATCCAGGCCTTTAGTCTGTAGACCATGAAAGAGGAAGAAAAGGAAAACATAGGGACAAGATAATGACAGAACACATCAAAACCTCCTTCAGTAAACTTCATGTTTCATGTTGATTACGTTTCATTAACTGGTTCATTTGGTTCAAACAGCAGCATTTCTAAAACTCCCTGGAGACGCGTCCAGAAATTTCTAGCATCTACATGAGACTGAAATTTTGGAACAAGCACAAATTTGGGCAAGTTGTTTGCAGAAGTAACGCACACACAGCTGCTATTATGATTGCATCATCTATGAAGGTAGAATTACATCAATATGCATGTACATGCATAAGGCAGTAAAATCTTTAACAAATATGCAAACTGTGAACAAAAATATTCACAGTAATCCAAACGATTGGAATGGGCTGTACATATAAAACATCCAACAGCCATAAAGGGCACAAAAACAGGATTTAAGGACACGAGGAAATATATATGCGCAAAAACAGCGCAGTTCTACGTAAGGCCAACCTTCCAGCATACATATTTAAAAACAATGCCAGGCTGCATGGCCACAATGTCCGTATATCCCTAGCCAACATGTGGCAGCGGAACCAGCTCATTGAAAGTATAACCGTAAACCTTCGACCATGACAAATAACGGTAGAAGCATAAGCTGTTAAAAAGGCATTAGAATACAAAACAAGTGCAAAAGGTTTGGAATCTAATACTTTCCAAATTTGTCAGATACAACAGCAGTAGAAGCTGATGGAAATCATTACAATACGTGGTAAACGTCATAAAAACATGATACAAGGACATGAAAAACGAAAAACAATAACGTAAAACCAGCATGGCTTTGTATAAGATTTACGTGTCAATAGATTTCAAGGTCCTCAAATCCTTTTTGAAATATCAGCCCATGCAACAAAGAAACCCTAAAACCTTATTCCATGCCAGTAGATGAAAAAAAATATTGGAAGTGTAACACTAAAGTGAATCAAAAACTTTCCTCCCTTCTAATTCTCAATCAATCATTAACGGTAATCTGCAGTCAATACAACAAGAGGATATCAATGAATCACTTCTTATTCAATTTCAAAATGTTTTCCCTAATGGGAAAATTTAGAAGAAAAGGAATTGATTCTTTTGCTTCATTTAAAGCACTCACAGCTTGCATTTACAACTTAAGCACGTTAGCTGGAGGTAGATTCCTAAAGTAATCTTTAATGGGAAAAAAAGAAGGGAAACCCTGCTTAAACAGATCATGTTTCCCACTTACCATACCTGATGTTCAACAACCACATTAATACACCGATTACCTGCAAAACTTAGAGGAGAACATAAACTATTTCCTGAAGCTAAATTTCAGATTTCGCCAAAATATATTTGTTCTCTTTGTTATTTACCCATTTTACACATCACGTTACAACTTAGGTATCTAAACTCAAAAGGGAAATATCATAGCATCATTCTGATAAGCAGTTTTTGGCAGGATTTAGATGACGGACTAAAACCTTCATTATTTAAAAGAATAAAACCGTAAAGCAATCGGTTCTTCAAACCTAAAACTGATCAAGCATTTGAAGAAGCACATCAATTTAATCAATGCACATAAAAAGCAAGAAAAATTGAAATGAAACTATAATTGGCAAAAGCAAGAAATTAAATAAAACTATCATTGAAAATATGGCAAAATCCACTGACTAAACTTGTCAAGGTGGAAAACTATAACAATTACTCGGCAAAGAAAGAACACTTAAAAGCCTCAAAGTACATCTTAAATTCCCTAAAATGTCAAAGTATTTTGAGAAGTACCAATATCCAAAGCAACGGCAGACAGAATATACACGATTTACACTGAACGCCATGTAATTGTTGTCAAGAGGCTACAACTAAACTCAAAGTATTCAACCTACTTATTTTGCCCCCTTACGAACTGATGTCTAAGAATTAAAGATGTGCAACTGACATTGCCTCCATGAGCAAGCACCAGGGTCCCAATCCTTACAATTACAACAACCCTCCGAAATGACCAACTATGAAAACAAAGCAAGCTACACCTTTTTCATCAAATTCCTACAAAATTTTGGTCAAACTTGAATAGACTTCTCCTTCTCTTCCCCATCGCTACAGCAAGAAATGGTCACAGTTTTCCTTACTTCTTCCTCACAACTAAGAACTCGCCTTTCATCAGTCCCTGCCATTTTCTGCTGGCTAGACTCATCAAGGACCTCAACCAAACCCTTCTCCCTTACAACCTCCCATTCCTTCCTATTCACTATATCGCAAAAGAAATCAGTCAAAACAGCTTCATAACCCGGCATTTTTGCGTAGCCCGGGAAATAGTTAATGTCAATAATAAGATATCGGTTTCCAAATCGGGTATCTCTAATAACATCAAAATTAAACAAATTCAATTTCAGTGCATTTCTCAAACCCTTAGCAATAGCCGTCATGAAACTCTGTGGCGGTAGTTCAGTATCCTCCAAATGCATCATCTTATAATACTTATCATCACTTTTCTCATGAGTAGCCAAATTGGAAACTTGAGAAAACGGCAGAGATCCTTCTAAACTCTTCAATTTTTCCTCCGAAACGTCCGGTAATGACTTCCTTTTAACACATTTCACATATTTCCCAACCACGTAAACCTTAAAAATAACCCCTCCATGATTAACAAATTCCTGCAAAACAATCGGGGGCTTAAGCTTGTTCAACCCATCGTGGTTAAAAACCAGAGTCATCTTGTGTGATTTGGCGCTTCCGTCAGCCACCAAGGGCTTCGCAATCATTGGAAACTTAAGCAATTCCCACGCTTGATTATCAAAAAGGGTTTCTTGATCGTAAATCACAATCTGTTTAGGGATTCCAAAGGTTTCGGTTTGATTCTCGATCTTAAGTTCGGACACCACCTGGAGCATCGAAATCCTGTTGTGGAGCCGTTCGATTGCGTCAGGAGAATCGACAATTACAGCATTAGGGTTTTTAGAGAGGAAATCTCGGAGCTGGCTCTTCCAATCCTCACCGTACAATTTGTGCAGCACGCAATCGAACGGTCCTTGATCGACTAAAGGACGTTCCCTATCGATCTTAACCAGATCGATTCCCCGAGATTTAGCCAGATTCACCAAGGATTCTCGTATGAAACTGTTCTCTTTCTTCGGCAGAATAGCGTAACCAATCTCGAACCTTCTTTTCTGTCCCGCCATTTATCTGATATTTTTTCCCTAATTTTTTCTTTTTCTCGTCTCACTGGGATTTAAAAGGGAAAAAAAACTCTTGCTGCGCTTCTTTTCTTCAACGCTTGATAGCTTTTTTGATTCAAAAATGGAAACGTTCGCTTATTCGCATTTCAGATTTTCAAGGAAACAAACAAAACGAAGTTACGAGTCATGAAAAGACTCAAGTTTTTGGAATTTTTCTAGTGGGTTTTCCTTTTTTTAAATTCTGAATATATTATACATATATACATATATATATAAATATATATTATATTTTCCAAATCCTTTTCCGGGAGCTTTAGGAAAATCGAAAATAAATATTGCAGGGTAAGACCGTAAGACTAAGAGAGTGCAAATAAGGAAATGCAACAGCTTGCTTTTATGACGACGGGGATTGATTGAGAGTGGTGATTATATATATATATATATATAGCTCCGACTAGAAGTTTAGGACTAGGGTTAGATTATGATATACACATGCAAGTAAAACACGTGGCATCTTCTTTTAGGTACTACGTGAATTGGCGCCGCACAATTATAATGAAATAGACGGTAGTTTTATGTAGTGACAGCTGAGCTGAGCTTCATAATGGTCAGGTCAACGTTCCATTGAAATGATGTGGAGAAGACTAGGGCTTTCATTTTTTTTTTTATTTTTTTTTTTGTTTCTACGGGTAATCTTAGAGCAAGACTTCCTCACGAAAAATACGGAATTTCAAAATGTGTGGAATTTTAACTTCTTAAGCTAAAAGCTTCTCTTTAACTTCTATTATGTCTGGGTAACATTTGAGAGTATAAAATAAAAATTTTAATTAAAATATGATATAAAAAATTATATAAATATAATATAAATATGTATTAAAATTTATATAATATAAATTATACATCAATTAGATCTAATAATATTTATTATTAAATGGTGCTTCTTTTTTTTTGCGACTTACTATTTAGTATGACTTACCTATGACAAGGGACTAAATTGTTTTTTAAAAGAGTAAAAATACAAGAACATATTTTATTACCATAAAACTTAAAAAAAAAAAAAAGCATGTCTTTATTTTGAAACTGTCAATAATATTTATTAGTTAAAAGAAAAATATTTTGGTAAAAGCTCATAGCTCATGCCTCGTCGTAGGCCCAATTAGAGGTGGACATATGTAGGCTCTGAAAGTCTTAAAAGACGCACGACCCAAAGCAAGAAGGCTGGTTGTTCTTTTGTCGAAGCCACTACCAAGCCCAATTCGCCGAATTAAGTTCCAGTATCGTTGTAATAACTTTTCTTTTTTTTTTTTTTTTTTTTTGTTGTTGTTTTCTAAGTCAAAGCTTAGGACATAGAATAATTGGTCGGATTAATTAATGGAGATTTGTTCAAATCTTTTGAGTTTGAGAGAGAACACATTCAGCCTTCCCTACAAAGCACATGCAATGTAGGGCAAGACTTCTCCTTGAAATCGAACAGGAGGAAATTCGAATTGGTTATTTACTGTGTTTTCTCGGTGAGTGAAAACGTATAACAAAAAAATGAAGAGTCCTTTTGGATTTTTTTTTTTTCGTAGCCAATGCGTTCTTAGAGATTGCATACAATCCGCTGAGTCAGTTTTGATTTCTCTTTTACCTTTAATTCCTTTATGTCTTATTTTCTCAGTAATCTAACAAGTAATGGGATTCGTCTTGAAATTATAATGAATTTGTGGCAATAAATGAATGGATTTCTTTGGTGGAAATGAAAGAGGGTGTGATTGTGGAGTAGATTGCATTGTATTTCAGCTCATCAGGATCAATGAGTTTCTATTCAAGGTTTCTTAGCCAATGACATTTTTTTTCCTTATAAAAGAAAAGATGAGCCATGAGAGAAATAGACAAGTCTGGCTGGAATGGATTGTTGGGGATGGATAGTGAGAACGATAAATTACTGATTAAATATAAAAGGCATGCTTTGAGACATTGAAAAGTAGTTGTGTTTTGTTACGCAGTCCAGAATTATTCGGAATAGAAACTTCAAGTCCTTGGTAAACTAGGAAGGCCATCGAACAGTTTGAGGAATATTTAATTGACTAATGCTAATCGAATCAGATTTGACGTTGCTTTGCTGCCTTTAAGATGCCTGTTTATCTTATGGATCCATAATTGGTGGTTCTGATTATGTTTAATACGAATTATGTGAAGATGACTTGTACACTTTTCTTTTCCCACTTTTTTTAGTTCTTACAAAGTTCCAGATGTTACTTCTCACATGTAATATTTCTGTTGGTGAGAAATCTCATTTGGTTAAAGAGATATACAATGATCTAGCATGCAGTGATCCTTGGTGCTCTCTGGGTTCACAATCAAAGAAGTTTTATCATGATCTCTGTATTATCTCTTTTCTGCAGTGTCGTTTGTGTTCCTTTGATATACATTGATTGATTTTGTACAATGTATCATGTAGAGATCACCCTCAAACCTTCACAGGTGACTACACCATACAAGTCCTGGTGGGGTACTTTTAGTCTACATTTTCATGCAAACTTTCATGATTCCGGGAAATGTTTTCATGCCATTGCTTGCTGGAGCGCTTTTTGGAGTCTTCAAAGGTGTAGCTCTGGTCGTGTTCACTGCCACCGCTGGTGCTTCTTCATGCTATTTTCTGTCAAAATTAATTGGGCGCACCCTTGTCTTTTCCCTTTGGCCTGACAAGCTGAGCTTCTTCCAAGCCCAAGTGATTTTAAATTCCTTATCAAGCTATCTTTGCTTTCACTGAGCTAAAAAGTGGAATAAGTTTTGATTTTGTGCTTGCAGGTAGCTCAAAGAAGGGAGAGCTTATTGAACTATATGCTTTTCCTGAGGCTTACTCCACCTTTGCCAAAGACATTTATTAATGTTGCTTCACCTATTGTTGATGTGCCTTACCATATTTTCTTCGTGGCAACTTTCATTGGACCCATTCCTGCTGCTTATTTTACTGTCGGGGTATTTTACTTTGGACTTCCATGTAAAAGTTGCATTTTAGGTTAGCTTATTCTTCTCTTAGATTGATGTGGCAATGAAAACCACTCAAATGCCATTCTTGATACTTTTATACTGCGCACTTGCATGTTTCTTTTGCAGGCAGGAATAGCTCTTGAAGAGTTATAATCGATAAGGGATCTTCATGACTTCAACTCAATTGCCACTCTTTTCCTTATAGGGGTTGTCTCTGTTTCGCCTAAGCTTTTGAGCAAGGCCAAATCACAGCATTTTAATGGCTGAGCTTGCTTGTACATGGGGCTTCAATCTCCTGGTAGCCGTTTGGGTTGCCACAACTTCTGTACAGACTAACATTAAATAAATGCAATGCGCTATTGCTGTTTCTCTGGTTAATGGAATTCACACTGCTCCTGCTGATATCGAAGGTGGTGATTTGGGAAGGTTTTGTTAGTCCTCAAATTCTTTGCTATGCATTGTATTTGCTTTAACCATTCTCAGGTTGAGTCTGTACAAGGAGAGGGACATGAGAAAAGCTGAGGGAAAGCTGCTGTCTATTTCAATTTGAATTTTATTGCCAATGACAGTCTTCAGAATCTGTATATCCTTTTTAAAAGCTTATCATATCAAAGAACATCTTTCTCAAACTTTTTGTTGTGGTCGTAGTATTAAAATTTACAACTCATCTGTGGTTAAGAAAAATAAAAATGGAGCATTCCGCAATGTAGTGCCTTGAATAACAAAATTATGGGAAGGAAGATTAATAATGACAAGCCTAAATTGCTTTATGCGGCAGAGACTGATAGTTTCAACTCCTTAATATCCAATCGCTTTGAAGCCAAGTTAATTGGAGACATGAGATTAACTTCATACGCAACTAGCTAATCTTTGGAATCAGGTTCATTTTCACACTCTAATTAAAAACTGGTTACTTTTTCGTAAGAAAAAAATTACAAATGATATTAAAATTTAAATTTTAAACTTGTAGAATATCAACTCTTCCTTAAAGATATCTGTGTGATTGAATGATTACCAATTAAAAAATACCTCATCACCAGTTACATATGGTTGTCCAATGAGTTGCCTTTATGGAAATGGACTTCCAAATAAAGACTTGTCCCTGCCACGATTTTAAGTTGTGTCTGGCAGACATTTAATTTTGTTCATTTAAGAAAGGAGACTTTCACACTTAGCTTGAGTCCATAACCAAAACTCTTAACATTTTTGTAGTTTTATGATGGTGTGGTTGGAATAATGTCAGTGGTTTGCAACAACAGTAAACAGAGCGAGGACAAATATTATTCAGACGATTTCAGCCGCCGTTACCCTTTTTATTCAATGTCGACGACACATTCCAGTTATGCTGAACCGCCCCCCTCGCCAGACTCCAGCCCGCCAGTACCTGTAATTATAACAGTAATTTTCCACCTTTTGTTCTTCTTTGGTTTTTCACAGTTTACTTTTGTAGGTTCGTGTAACCTGGAAAATCTTGTAAGAATCTTGAATAAATGGCATAACTCTTCGAGTGCGCTATAGCCGCCACAGCAGCTGCAAATATGAGTAATGGCCTTGACCCTGAGCTAGAACAATCTTTCCCAACACTCTATTATTCCACTGTCAAAAAGAGTTTTGTCGCGAAAAGTATGTCCTAGAATGTTGTATTTGCTTGGGAGAGTTCAGCGATGATGATATGCTTCGACTTTTGACAATCTTTTGTCATGTTATCCATAAAGACTGCGTTGATTTTTGGCTTGAATTACATAAAACATGTCCAGTGTGTCGTGGGGAGGTAGATGTGCCTAGGAAATCACTACAGAAATCTCAGATACTTGTTCATAGAAAATCCGGGCATGAAATTGGAAGCAAATCAAAATTGGCTACAAAATTCTGTTTGCATTGACATTAAAGAAGATAACAATGAGAAAGTTGATGGGGAAGAAGATAAAGCACAAGCCTATTCAAGTTCAAATACGAGAGATAAAAAAAAAACATCCTATGAAACGTGACAGGATGGAAAGATTTTCAAAGTCATATTCCGACGGGCACTCCATATATAGGATCAGAGAAGGGGAGGATAGATATACTCTGAGATTGCTTGATCATGTCAAAATAAAAATTGTAAGGGGGCAAATCTCTACTGGAAGCTGTGTTTCTTTTGCAGATTTTACAAGCCCCTAGGACTCGGACTCGGACAAAAGAAATGGAGGTTCTGGTGAAGCATCAAAGTCACGCCTAAGAGACATCGATAAAGTATAAGTTCTATAGGCACTTATTAATTTTTTTTTTCCTGTTTTCTTTACCCAGAGGCTCATTTTTGGCGTTACCTTAGGAAATTCTAAATAGAAATTATTAGTAGCAATATGTTCCAGCCTTCGCAATTCTCATGTTCCATTATACTTACTGGGCTTATTCAATATTCCATGAACTGATAATTTGAGATAATATTGAGAGACTGAAATAAGCGGGATCATTGAATCGTCTCTAACTGGAATGAGTCGGTTGTCCACATTTGAGTTAACATACTTTGGTTTTCTTTTGTCTTCCAGTTACATTTCTTGGGCTCTTCAAGTGTTTGCTTCTTTATGTTCTGAAAAATGAAGAATGAAGTAGCGGGATTTTGTATGAAGTAGCGGGATTTTGTATCTGTATTTCCTTTGTATATATCAAGCAATATCTGATACCTCTCACCAACAAGCCAAAAGGTTTCAACAAGGGCGCATTTATTTAATTTTTAATATTAGCCAAAAATTAAATCTCAAAAAATAATACAATTCAAGTTTAAATTCTAACTCTTTATTTATTATTTAAATATAACCTACAACTCATAGTATGGATGACTATGTTATATGGTTATGGAGTTTTAGAGCTGTAAACATTTATTTGTACAGAAAGAAACAATACTAGAGAGGAAAATGTAGGGAAAACTTAGCCAATCAGTATGATTAAGAAATTGGGAAGGGCAAAAGGTAAAAAACTGAAAAGAAAAAAAAAAGGGGTAGAAATTAGATTGTAGAAGATTGATAAAATGTGTAGTTCTTTGGTGTAGGAAGGAAGTCGAGGGAGGGTCACATGGATTAGCCTGCAATGTCTCTGACAAATCGGACCATCAGTCCTCTTCACCAGATAAGGCGACAGTTCCCTTCCCCGTGTTTCTTGTCTCTTATGTTTCTCTCTCGTTAGTTCTCACGCTCTTATATATGGCTAATTAATTAAATTATATTACTTGTATAGATTAGGAACCGTCGGGGGAGATGAGGGAACGCATGGGAGGCTAAATGGCTATTCTTTCGTAACTCTAAAGCCTCCTTGTCATGGATGTCCGATCGATCACCTTCATAAAGCTGGGTCGATGATTGACATCGCCAGTAGAGACCATGAAAGCGCTGAAAAACTCTAATAGGTCTTTTTTAAAAATGCCTAATCTATTTGCAGTCTTAATTAGTAGCCTACTCCACTGATTCTCACATATTCCTTTATTTGCATTTTATGATCATGGGCAAGTCAAATGATACTGCCTATGTAAAATCCAATTTCCATGAAACTAAAAATGAAATTCAGGAAATATACATATGTATATGTATATGCCGATTATGCAGCAGAGAATGGGTTCTCAAGCACATTTTTAGCTTTCCTTGTAAAATAGTAGTGCATGAGAATCTACGGTCCGTGAGCCAGTCATTTTTCCCTGCAAAATACAACACAGATTTGAATGTGAAGAGTTAGCTTTAACCCAGCTTCTTGTGGTGTGTTGTTGGTATGCATAGTTCTATATAGATTTGGGTCCCCTCCTTACCCCACACATTACATTGCAGAGACTGTACCAGTGTTGACAGCGTCTATGAAATTGGGAAGACGAACCCCAAAACAAGGCTGAGTGAAGAGCTTCTTTCTTTTTCCCTCACTTTTTTGCTAGCACAAAAGTGAACTTCTCCTCTTCGCTTCCCCTTTCACGTGCACCATATTTTTCTCTCTATACATTACCCTACCACTACCCCAAAGCCCCTGCTCCTAACTTCATTTTAACCACTCTTTCGCCTCTCTCTCTCTCTCTCTCTCTCTCTCTCTCTCAGATTTCAAGCTGTGGGGTTTATGCTAGAAAGTAACTTTTGTCTTTAGAATGAGACTAGAATTGCAAGTTTGCAATTCATATTAGTCGGAGGTGCAGATAGAGCAGATTGTAGAGCAAATGGCACATGAAACCCTTTCTTCCAACGAGCATTTTAACTTTATTATCTATGATACTATATTTGCAACGCCATATAGCAGCCATGACTCTTTGGAGACTAATGTCTCAGTGGAAAATAGTTTCAGTTCTCAAGAACAAGCTAGTAGTGCTTTCAATTGCTTGGCAATGATGACTCCACAATGCCACTCAACGGGAGCCGAAGCTGTTGATCGGAGGTCAAACTTGGCAGTTCAAGGGAGGAAAAAGAGAAGGAGAAAGCCAAGGGTTTGCAAGAACAAAGAAGAAGCTGAGACTCAAAGAATGACTCACATTGCTGTTGAGAGAAACAGGCGAAAGCAAATGAATGAGCATCTGGCTGTTTTACGCTCCCTCATGCCTGAATCTTATCTCCAAAGGGTTTGTCTTCTTCATCCTTTCTCTCTTATCTCCCCACCCCCCCCCCAACTTTCTTTCCTCTCAAAGGGTCCTAGCGTGGTTCAAACCCTCAACAAGGGAAGGGACAAGGTTCAATGCTCGCTATATTAGGAAACCCTGGTTATGAACTGCTCTTAACAAAACTGGATTGTTGAAATATATATATATAGTTCGTGACTTTAGCATTTTTTTTTTCCTTTTTCCAGTTACCATATTTTATCGATCAATCACTGAATCCTTTACTTCTAGAGGAGTCGTTACTTAAAGGTTTAACTAATTGATATACTTCAGTAGTAGAAATGTAGAATTATGATGTGATACAATACCGTTTCGAACAGCTCAACTGATTGAATTCTAAAGTTCAATAATATACAGTCTGGCACGATGACGGTGCCGCAAAATTTTAGCAGACCATGTCAAGCTAAAAAGTTCATCTAGGTCGGAAAATATTAAAGAATTCTACTACCACTCATTGGATTATTCTCTTGTTTGCTTGCTAGTCATGCAAAAGCTGAATGTATAGAAGAAAAAGCTGTTCCCTAAAATATGGAAATAGAGTCAAGTAATTATAAGGATATTGCAAAAGAGACCTAGCTTTTTCCTGTACATTATGAATTTAAATAGAACTTTCATCAGCAGAATGACGATATAAACTCATGGTTACTTTAATTTGCAGTACTTTCAATTTTTGTCATCCCATAACAATGCAAAAGTTTAAGAAGTTTAAATAATTTAACCCTTAAATAATAAATGATTTTTGCACGTGTAGGGTGATCAAGCATCCATTGTTGGTGGAGCTATAGAGTTCGTGAAGGAGCTCGAGCATCTTCTACAAACCCTTGAAGTTCAAAAACTTCGAGTACTGCGGCAAGTAAGACCAGCTGTTGCCAATGAAGAAACCAACAACTCCAAATTTCTATCACCGCCATTTTCGCAATTCTTGATGTATCCGCAGTACACCTGGTCTCAGATCCCTAACAAAGATACATCAAATACTAAGGCATCAATAGCGGAGATTGAGGTGACATTGATCGAAACTCATGCTAATCTTCGAATTCTCTCACGAAAAGCTCCCAGGCAGCTTTCCAAGCTTGTCGTTGGTTTTCAGTCACTTTACCTGTCCATCCTCCACCTAAATGTCACAACCATGGATCCATTAGTTCTCTACTCTATCAGCGCCAAGGTAATACACTTCTTTCCTTCCCC
This sequence comes from Adansonia madagascariensis, assembly GCA_038381835.1. Taxonomy (NCBI): domain Eukaryota; kingdom Viridiplantae; phylum Streptophyta; class Magnoliopsida; order Malvales; family Malvaceae; genus Adansonia; species Adansonia madagascariensis. The sequence goes on along the minus strand of JBBYHL010000022.1, from coordinate 14,257,846 downwards.
ACCATATCTCTTTAGAATTTCAAGTATAAAAATCAGTATAGCAAATACATTTTCTTCCGAATAAATATATAAAATGCACTCTAAGAAATTAAAATTGTGATACATATTTTAGTTCCTATTAATTTATATGTATGATTTCTTAGAATAATAAGTTATGCGAGTAGCGTTCCAGACATTCTATAAGAGATGGTCGTCTACAATTATTGTCATAAGAGGGGTATGGGTAGATACTGTCTTTTCCTCTCATATATACTTTTGTTTTTCCCTTGGAAAAGAAAAAATGTCATTAATTATCTCAATAATTTCAGAAAACTCAGATAAATTTAGGCGTATTAATGGCCTTAAATTATTTTCATATGGGAAAATGGCAGGAAGATTGTTTTTTTCTTAATTAATAATATTACTGCAATTTACTTTGTTTAGTTAATATTTTTTTTTCCATATAATTGAAGAGAATCATTATTGTTTTGGGCTAAAATTTGAAACATTCTGAATGCAGGTTGAAGAAGGATGCCAACTGAGTTCAGTAGATGACATAGCAGGGGCAGTTCACCACATGCTCAGAATAATTGAAGAAGATGCTACTGCCTTATGTTGATAAACTTTGTGCCAGCTACCTAAATTACCTTTTGGTTTATGGTCAAATCACCAAAATGCCACCACTTTTTTTCTTCATTTTCTTTTTTCGAGTGTTTAGAGTTTCTGCATGTTTAGTTTTTGGTTCAGCTTGAGTCAATGTAAAAGTAGTGTGTTCTGAGTTTTCAGGACGTTCATCTAGTAATGAAGTTAGATATCCGATATCGTGAGTGTATCAAATAGAACTTCTGTTACTACTTCTTTTTTTCTTATTTAAATGTCAATGGGGTCGATATTGAGATCCCATACTTTGCATGCTTAACATGCTTTGTTTTGCATATAAACCAGTTGCTGCCATATATACGCCTGAGGCCAAGCTTTCCCAATTAGTTACCAGAGTTGTTGATTCTTGCGTGGTTTTTCACACAAGATATTTCACAGTTAGTCCCCTAATGCACCTAGTAATAAAGCTAAATTTGCACGATTATGACATTCATTGGTTTTATAATATAATTGCCCGTGAAACTATTACATATTCAATATATTAGTTGTGTATATCTCTAATTCAAGAATCTTGGTAAAAAAACTTAAAAGCGTTTGCCCTTAGAAAACTATTATACTAAACGATTAGCATGAATTTATGTTTATATAGACAACTCAGCAGTCTGGCTATTAATTTCAGTCGTATATTTGTTGTGCAAAATGGGTGGTGAAACACACAACCTGTTGCGTTTTTAATCAATACTAGTTTGTAAGAAAACCCAAGAACGTACAAGCACTTGTTTGGCCGGTTTAATATATCTATATATATCTCTCTAAATACTGAACTCTCACTTCTTGTAGGAGACAAATATTGAGTTTCAGCTGGTTTTGATGATGAAGAAAAATTGAAGGTCGAAATGACGGAAGAAGTTGGTGCAAGGACATTAATTGGAAAAAGTGATAGGATTTTATTTTATTTTATTTTTTAGTTTTTCAAGAGAAAAATTGAGGGGTTGTTGTGGGATTCGATGCATCTCTTTCTCCTTTCAGCGTTTAGTCTTGTTTCTTTGTGTAGCATCAATCTGTACCTTGATTAAAACTTATGTCTTGTTGTGTAAAGCAGACAGGGATAGGGAGGGACGTCCATCGTATGAAATGAACGCATCCTGACGTCTCTTTTAATTTCCGAATGAATCCAGTACCAGCCTAAAAGACACAAGATGAAATATGGAATAATATGATACATTCACTCCGCACCAAAATAAAGCCACACTAATTACATTACTACATGTAATTTTGGTTAAATCATATCTCATTCGCTTATCAATCTCTCTTCTATGAACTTCATAATTTAATTTGCATATATTCAACAAAATTTGAAGTGCAATAATGCCTCCCAATTAGTACACTTATAATATATGTAATATATATTACTCAATTTTTTATTTTCTTAAAATATTTATGCTCAAAACATATTAAAATATAAAATACATATATTATCTTTTAAACATATAAAAAATTTTAAAAATTTAAATGTATTTTTTTCAAATATATATATATAGTCAACGCTCGTTCTAAATTCAAAACCTATAATAATATTTCACCAAATAGTTCCATCGTGCTCTGATATCATGTAATAATAATTGGTTTAAATTAAAAAAAAAAATGAAAGTGATAAGTTTTTCTTTCCAGGTAAACATGTTCAGAAGGGGTGGCCCATGTTCTCTGATTTCTCTACATTGGATGGGACACAACATCGACGTTAGGTTTTGTGGATTGCACATATGCACAGTATTTTTCATGTGTTTCCTTAATTCCTCCAAACAATGTTCGTAACTTTATACTGTACATTTGATTTTTAAATTTTAAATTAAAATCCGAAAGGAAGTTGTTTAATCTAATATAAATATGTTGTATTTATCTATTTTATTTTGATATTAAAATAAAAAATAACGAGTCATTGGTAAAATTAAATTGAATTTATTTAGACAGACTTATCAGTTGTACAATTCCAGGTAATATACAGTGTCCTTTTATTTATTTATTGTTATTATTATTATTTTAAAATTCATCGAAAAGTTGTACTCGTATTGAACTTCAACTGTGGCCTCATTCTTATTCTTATTATTTTGGTAAGGGCCAGTCACCGTCCTTTTCTGTCATTGCAAAATGCAACAACCTTTTGGCTACTTTGCTAGTCATGTTAAAAAATTGCATGTAATCAAGCACATTACCTATGTATGTACGAGCATGTTAAACCCGAATCCAGACCTTGGAAGCTTGGGCCGATATTCAATGAAATTAATTGTCTTATACGTTCGACTAAAGAGGTTAGCTTCTGCAAGATTTTCACAGAAGCCAACGCCATGGCAGACGCATTGGCAAAAGCTGGCATGAATAGAACTGATTGTTTCATGGGATGGTGGCATTGAGCAATTTTGCCTGTTTTTATTTCTGTAATCTCTTATTGTATATAAAGCCTATCTTTAGGTGCTGCTTTGGACTAGAGACATCTTTTCAAGATGGTCTCTTTCTCCTGTTTCCTGATCATATTTTTTTTTATCCTTTTTTCATAAATTATGGCCTTTCCAAAAAAAAAAAAAAAAGAGAAGAAAAACAAATCAAATAAATTCTTGTTCCTTGATAAATTAGGTTGGGATGACTGTATCTCTATGAATAGATTAAATATAAACTGTAATTCCCCCTACTGTCACATCAAAAATTTTTAAAAATCCGATATATATATATATATATATATATGTATATATGAAAAACTTAAACCCATATTCGATCATCTATATATTCAAATAAAATATTTAGGCGGGGGAGCATTATGCAGCAGACACATTTCCAGAACTCTAGCTGGAGCTGGAAGAAGTTGACGAAGCTTAGGCATTTGGCATTAACATTCATGCAGCAGCAAGGCTCAAGCTGGGTTTGGACTTTGCCAGGTACTAACTATTAAACTCCGTATGTGTGGAATGAGCTGAGACACAAGCAGCCAAAAGTTGATTGGAGACATTCAATCCTATTTTGGATTGCAACTTTAGATAGGCTCCCGACGAAAGTCAAAACAAGCTCTTGGGGAAGTCAAAAGTCCAAGGACTGTTTGTTATGTAGTAAGATGGATGAGACCAAGGATCATATTTTCTTCGAATGCAGGTTTCCAAAGTTCATATGGAACAAGCTACTTTCTCCTTGCAATGTTAACAGACCTGTACCTGACATGAAGAGTTTTGGGCAATTAAGTGTTTAAGGGGGAAAAAATCGGCTGCAGTTATATTGAGATTGGCCATGAATGCTCATATTACTATGTGCGGCAAGAACGAAACTGCAAGTTGCATGGAGGTCAGGGAAGACAGGTACAGGACATAATCAGACTGATAGCTTACACTGTGTGAGATAGATTGATATGATACAAAGATTGAAACAGATAATGCTGCTAAAATAGCACACGTTACTTGGATTAATAATTGTACACGGTAGATTTTTCATTTTTCTTCATTGTTCTGCAAATGCAGTATGTTTTGTACATGTAGCAGAATTCTGCTTCTTTTGGATAAATAAAAAATTTTACTTATCCAAAAAAATATTAAGATCCCTACAGAGGCGTGTACGTATATTTTGATTATTGTAAAATATGGGTAGGAGTACTTAGGCTGGTTGGTTACATGTTGTCATCTGAATAAAAACCAAAAAAAAGTGGGAATGTTGTGAACTTGTGAATGAGGTGGTTGATGACAGTGATCCCGATTTGGAGGAACCTCAAATTCATCAGTTGCTGCTGCTAAACGCTGAAGCAATCAGAAAGAATATATATATATATATATATATATATATATATTTTATCCTAATGAGGACTGTTACACCTCACTGCTCTTTTTCATAGATAATTTCAGTTTATTCCAGTTTGAACCTACTTGCAGTTGCAAACCAAGTCAGTATCAAATGCAATTTTTCAAATTTCAGATTCTACTTAAGGAAAATTATGCTTTATTATTTAATTATTATTATTAGGCTATTAGCTAAAAATTAAAACTATAAATTTAGGGAGGGGTTGCAAAATGTACGTGCAACAGGGAAATTCAAGCTAAATTCCATCCCAACGAAGGGAAACAATTCCTCCTCATTCCTGCTCTTCTATAGGGCCTAAAATTGGAAAATGCAAACTCCCTTATCGTCAAAATTGTCTTCATAATATTTAATTGCTCATACATATTATACATTCCCTGCTCTAAGCTATTCGATTCCTGTTCACAAAAGATGATCACAGGGAATGGAATGAAAGGCACCCAGCAGCCAGGATTTGTTGGGTTTCATCTCCATCTTTATCTCAATCTATTAGTCTCGACAAGGGAAGAAGAATTTGGCCTGGGCTTCCTCTTTTCGTCACAAACCTGACCCCTACTCAACTCAGTCTCGACGATCGACAGAGAATTTGGGCTTCCAAGCTTCCTCACAAACTTGAACCCTACTCAAACGCAACTCAACAATTAGATGTCCAAAACTGTCAAACTAGACCTATGACCCTATAGTATTATTTACAAGTCTGATCTGATCTAAACCCAGCCCAACCTCCTTGGCCCTCCAACCCTTGTCTTCGACTTTTCAGCAGGCGGAGAAATACAATAAGCTGAATCGTGGGAAGTTTTTTGACTAAGATTGTCTGCTTTAGATGGACGAAAGCAATACTTATGTATGTTGTATGAATCATTGCCCGAGGCCAAGGAAACAATAACAATTCCAAACAGTGGCGAATTTGCTGTAAAGTAATATGCCTCATGCTTATATTTGGCCATATTTCAGTGTCACATTCTTGGGTCCCAAAAATGTTTGTGTTCAAGAAGCAATTTTCCAGATTCTAATAAAACTAGTACTTTGATAACACAGCTAGATTTTCTGCTTAATCTCAGAAGTTATTTGTTTTCATTCACTATGAAACTGTACAAATCCCAAATTGAGCAAAAGCAAGCATCGTAGTAGATAGGAATACGGACTTGATGATAACTTTAATGGACGTTAAAGAAAGAATCCATGTCTGGGTTATATGTTTGTTTGAGCAATCCGTTTCTTACAAGTCTGAAGGTCACATCTACGGAGAAACAGAGTCGGGATTTCATTTTTTAATTGAAAGATCTTCTTAATGAAAAATCTGAACACCTTAAAAATGTTAGTCCAAAGAATGAATTTGTAAAAGCGACGAGAAGCCCTGACTCCTTGTCTACCCTGGCTCCGTCCCTGCTCGAGTTCTTGCAAATTCTCGCAAGAAAATGTCATTCATGTCTTGCCAAAATCCAGGCAATTTAATTACAGGGACCTGAGTCGTGATGAATGAAATCAATCGCTAAAGGCTCGTACATACGAGCCAGAGCGCCCAAGCAAGGGCACTTTCCTCGCCACAACTTGCACTTCACGCGTAAAATTAGTTTGTTGGGTGTTCATTAGTTGGCTTGCTTTGGTAAGGACTGGACTGCTTTAAAGTGGGTCATTAATAAGTCATAGACTCAAAATTTTCAAAGCTTCTTAATGTAAAAAGACCAATCGTAAAGGAGGAGAATCATGAGTTCATCAATGAAATGAACAAATTAGTTGACTTTATCAACTATTACGCCACTTTCTTCTTACAATTTTGACGTCAATAGAACGTGGATATGTAAATGGCCGTTGGCTTAAATTTAACACGAATTTTAAATAGGAATATATATATATATATATATATATATGTTTTCACATCATATATACTAGAATTTACAGTAAATCATACAAAACTAGTCTAAATTCACAAAACAGGTCTGGCTTACCTACATCATGTTTAACTTTAAAGTCAAAATTGGCAAATATTTTAATTAAGGTTCTCAACAATGGATATATTGATATATTATTAACAATATGAAAGCATCATAAACCATTTTGAGCATGACCCCACCTAACCTTCATGTGGGACAATTTATGGGGGATGACTCTTGCAGCCCCTTGCTGGTCATATAGTACCACTTCTCCAACCTATCCAATAATATCCCAAGCGCCTTAACAAAAACCAAAAGCCATCCAAATCCAAAATAATGAAACACATTGCATTGTCCCTTAAAATCACATATAACTCCAAAAGAGTTTTCATTTGGAGGGGAGGTCCCTCCAAGTTCTGTTTGGCAACTGATTATTGAAAAAAATGTGACCTCAATCCCAAAAACTTTGCTGTAAAGATAGATTTAATAATTTATATATTTATATTATATTTATATATTATATCATATTATAATTATATTTAAAATATTTTATATTTTTATTAATTTTTATAAATTAATAATTTATATTATAAAATTTTTAAATATATATTTATATTATATTATATTTTTATTAATTTATATATATATTATATTTATGTGATTATATTTAAAATTATTGAATCTTTATAAAAATGAAACGTTGCATCGTAAAATTTTTAACAACTTGGGCATTTCATAAAGGGATCTAACATCAGCACGTCTAGTATCCGTTCTTATCCATTTAAGAAAAACATCACGTCGGCCTTGACCGATTTACTATTTAAAAAGAAAAAAAAATCTGCTTGACCCATCATCTTTTACAGCGATATGGACACCTTGAATCTGTAATCTGTCCACAAGGAAATGCAAATCTCGGATATTAAATATATTATATATTGTTATTATTGGTTTATTGTCGTATGGAACTATGAATGTTGCTACATTGGTATTAATTGATCCTCGTCCAAATTTTGTGGATTGGATGCGTTTGTCTTGATCAACATGATGATTTTGGGTTTCATGAAGGGAGAAAGAAATTTCATTGAAGAGACTGGAAAACTAGTTGAGAGGGACGAGACATGCACATGAATATATTTATTTTCTCTATACAAACGATATTGAAATCAGAAAAATTTAGCTTGTAAATTGCTTTTTCAGTGAGCGGAGATTCGAAGGCAAACTATGAATCTATCATGTTGTATATAGATATTTTATATATTAGCCTGACAGCGTTCTGGCCATAATTTTCATTGATTAGGAGCGCTCCTTGCCCTCAATAAAGATCATGTCTCTCTCGCCGCACAGCCTCAATTCAACCCTATTCCCCTTTGAGCAATGGTCTTGTGCTCTCTATGTTTTTCTTTCAGAACAAAGATCTTCAATTTGATTCAAACGATTTCCCCCTTTGTATATCCAAACTAAAGCATTCGTTGCATTGATTTATAGGAAAGTATATAAAGTAACTTGCTTGGGTTAATTCAACATACTACAGCATACCTTAGAAGTACCAAAGTAGATGAAATTCAGACATCCAAAATTTATGGTGCCAAGGTAAAAAATCACAAACAGCAGTCAACCCAACAATAAAATGCATATCGTCGCCAGATGAACTAAGATATCTATCTAGAACCTCCGGCAATATTGTAATATAACGGGAGCTGTTATGAAAGGACAGATGAGCCAATCAATGTGAACGAATGGCGTGCTGCCGGACCCACAGTTAGAGAGATGGAAAATAAGATCGTCATCATCGTGTGGGCATGATAAGGATGACAGATGCATGCCTATCTGCTCTATCCTAGCAATAATTAATTAAGCATCGGATCAGATAAGGATTAGTCGACTAATGACATCATGGCTTAGGCAAATTGATTAAGATAGGCTTCATGTCCATATTCACCCCTAGGAACACCCATTTTGATGTGTATTTTATTGCACTAAAGGCAAGTGAAAGGGTGCAAAATCAAAAGGCATATTGCCATCATGGATCATGCATTTCGCATGTAAATATGGAAAGTTAGGGAAGTTATTTTAGGGGCTATTCTTTATTTATTTTTCAAAGATGGGAATAAAGGCAGCGATGGGCATTTCATATCAAAAGTAACGAAAAAGTTGTACAAGTGATATCCCCGTTCGCCACTTCCTTTAAGCTTTTTTCCCCCCTTAAATGTGATATCCTACATGGCCACCACTATAGCCACTAAGAATATATCTATTAAGAAGATGAAACTAATCACCAAATTATGAATGAAGGTTTGCTAATTTGTCGATTTATTTTTTGTATGTAACTGCAATGGCTTTGGGTTAAGACTTGAGAGGTTCCACTTATGAGCTTAGTTTATCTTTCATTTTTGATTGTCAGTTACACTAAAAAAAAAGAAAGTCCAATTGGCAATAGAGCACATGTTTTATGTGCGTAGACAGCGACTAATTTTCATGTGATTTTAAGAGCACATGGTCTCAACCTAAAGATCCCAGGGCTGCGACGTCCTGACTGAGTTCCTTAGTGAATTGGAGCAAGTTGAAAAACAAATTGCGCCTTCAAGTGCTAAAAATGCACTACTTCCCTATTATCTGATCAAGACCTATGTGGTTGCAAAAGGGGAAAGGACAGATTCGCAAAATTGGTAAGAATTCATATATAATTAAAAGTGGCTAGTAAAAGAGTGAACTCACTAGGTATATTAGCTCTCCACTGCTTCTTAGGTGACAAGGGTTAATCCAATGCCCTGTTTTAGATGGAATGTGAGACATACACACACACACACAGAAACAATTACAGGTGCTGTTTTTTTAGTTGATCCTTTAACACTAAGATATTAAAATTTTTAATTTTATTTAAACATCTTTAGATCTGAAAAAAAACAATCAATACTAAGTATTGCCAAAGCAAATATTACTTGTTCTATTCCGAGAAATTTCAATCCAAAAGAAAAATAATTCTAAAAGGAAAACGTTATTTCTCATGTCTTGATATACAGTCAATCCCCATCTATGTTAGGTTATTTATATATATATATATATATATATGTCTATATTATAAGTGAAAGCTGGAGTTTGCATACAAACATAAATAAATTGCAGTTAACCAAAATGTCCTCTCACAACCTTAGAGAAAGCAAGAAATATATCGCATACATTTGGTTTTTCTTTGCTTAATTATTAAGTTGAAAGAGCAAAAATTTAAAGTTCAAAGTTTAACAAAAATGTCTTTAATAACTCTCACTTGATTTTAGCAATTATTTTACTTTATTAAGAGAATTAAGGTTCAAAGTTTGAATTTCATTTCCCCTTATAATGGAAGTGTAAATTTGACAGTTTGACAAACTAAATCAAACCATGGAATGAAAGGGCTGTGTACATGATAAATCCAACTGCTTTCGGGTCATTGTGATACCAAATAACGATTATAATTAACTAAAGAATAATCTCAGATTGAAGCTTTTTGCTTTCTTCCATATGAAGTACTTAGTGTAAATATTTATCGCAACTTTTTCCATTGACTTCTTTATATTAGAAAGTGGGTGCAGCTTTTCCTAACCCACCCCTCCCCCCCACGTTCCCAACTTAATAATGTAAACCAACAAAAATGAAAATGACATATTTTTATAGCTAAAATATAATAAAAATTCATTTTTTTCATGTTAAATGAATATACTTTTCAATCATTTTTTCTGTTTCTGGTTTTTTTATAAGATTATAGTTATAATATAAATATTAAAAAAATACTCATATTATCCCATATATAATATATCAAGGTTTCTCCTTTTAACAAAAGGAAAACAAATTTGAAAGAAGCCTTTCTTCTCTTAATACCTGTCAAGGGAAAAAACCTCAAAAGTAACGAGAGAGAGAGAGAGTAATCAATTTCACAAAATTGCAATTCTTCATAAAAATCATTTTATTCATATTTTCTTTCTTTTTTTTGAAAAACACCAATCCTCCAAAGTAACTCTCATGAAGCAAAATAAATGGTCCTTAGCAAAATAATTTTTTTTTTTTAAATGAGAATGCTATTGAAGTCTAATGGTAAAATAAGCAAATAAAGAGGTGAACGTGACTTTTGGATACGTGGACGGTTCACATCAAATTCCTTAAACGCTTTCACCCCAAACGTGGCCAGATATTATTCTAATCTTCCAGCGTAAGCGCTTCCAAAGAGTTTTTTTTTTTTTTTTTTTTTATAAAAAAACACACCCGGACAAAAACAGCACACTTGGAGCTGCTTGCTTATGTCCCCAAGAGAACTGGCATGTTTAATGTTTTGTATCTTTAATTTATTATTAATATTTATTTTCTTTTATGGGATAATGGGACTATAATTCAAATATAATACTCATTTTATTTCAATCATCTTCATTCTTCCTTCTTTACGTTATTAAGCTTCTATTTTTAGATTTATTTTTTCACAGATTTCTTATATTCTGATTAATTTTTAGATTTTCATATTTGATCTATAAAAAATTCATTATAAAACAAAAGCAAATGATACACCCACACCAATTAATTAGTGAAAACGTAATAAATTACTTTTTTATCGATTATAATTCGATTTTTTAGAAAGCATTTCAAATTTAAAGTCATGAAGAAATTGGGTTTATTTTGAGAAAGCGAATTTGAAATTGTCTAAAAAAGGAACTTTCAAAGAAGAGTGCGAGTATACTTTTAACCGTCTTAAAAGGAAAAGAATACGAAATAATTTCAAACAAATATTAATGTTACATTGTTAAGTATATTACTTCGTATAAATGTAAATTTATGGATTTGTTTGTTGTTCATCGAAATTAAGTTGTTAATTCTACAATTAAGGTTTTTTTTATATGCAAATACACATTTCACCTTCTGTTTCTGAAAATTCCAAACAAAGTTCAAGCTATCAGTTCTAATATGTCATCAAATATCAATACGAATTAGAAGAAAATAGATTTAATGCTATTTTTCTAAAACTTCTAAAGAGTACAAAACTTTTTTTATCAATAAAAATAGTACTAATTAGTGTAAGAAAATGTGTAGGAAAAAAAATAAAAAGGGGTTAAAGATTTGGGGTTTTTTTTTTTAATAAGGGTCAGGGGATTGAGTTATAACTTATAACCTATCCATACCAATATAATATCATTAATTGAGTTGATATCACAAATTAAATAATATTAATTTAATTAATAAAATTATTATTTTAATAAAATATTAAATAAAATTTATGATAACAAATATAAATACAAAGATATTATTATCTTTTAATAATTTTTAAAAAAATAGTTTTAAATTAATTAATAAAAAATTATAAATTTTTTTTTAAAAAAAAAACTACTTAACCACTTACTTTTTCTTAAAAACTACCACATCTTATAAAAAAAACTATTTTTTCAATCATTTCCTTTGTAAATGTTCTAAATTTTAGTAGTTATATGTATGTATAAATATAACCGCATATCAAATGAACAACAAAAAAGAGTAATGTGTATGAATAACATAAACAGTGGTTTGCCAACGTAAATTTTTCATAACTTTGCTTTCTTACACTTATTTCCACTTGCTTTCTTTTAGAAAAAAAAAATTGTCACATTAGAAAAAGCAAGTGAAAGGTAGAGATAGAATCAGAAGGAAAAGATGGGATGGTCATGGGCGGCAATAAGGTAGATAAAGGAGATATCAACAACACACACACACACACATATATATATATATATATATATATATATATATATGAACTCCACAGATGTTTCAGGGAACAGCCACAGCCGAACCAGGTCCTTCAGTATCTTTCTCAAATCATATTTGGTAATTAACGAAGTTTTTCTTTTTTTATTTCTTTAGATTGGAGTAATAAGAAAAAGCCAAAAAGGAGAAAGATTACATTTTTCAGAGTGTTAATTACTTAAATTTAATTAAAAAATCACTCCATCATTTTATATTCATTTTAAATGATTTTATAACCAAATTAATAAAAAAAAATTGCAAACTTTTTAAGTTTCCGTTAACGTGGAAAAGCATCTATAAATATCAATTAAGATTGATTTAATTATTGTATAAACATAACATTTATATTTAATATATTATTTTATTAAATTTTTTAAAAAATAATGCATTATTATAATTTTTTATAAATATCATCTTAATTGATATCAATATTTTTATTTTTTAAAAATGTTCAGGTTTTAAAATCTATATCATGAGTTTACTGGTTTTGAAAAAGGTTTTGTTTTTTTAATTGACTTTGACATAAATTGAACTTGAATGTATAAAATTTTTATTATGAAGAGTCCATTTCTTATACGTTAATGATAAGAATTTATAAACTGTGTTACAATGTCATCATGTTTTATATGAATTTACAAAATATATTTGAAATAAGAAATATAACAATTTCCTATTTCTTTTGATAAAAATTAAAAACTGCAATGGTGGATGGATGGATGAGATTTTTTTTCCCCAAAAAAACTTATACATCGTACCTCAATGATTCAGAATTTTGGATTAAGAAAAGCAGCAGGCAAGGGTAGGGAGACGATGGGTTGGCTCCAAATTCCAAAAGGTCGGCGCCTATCAACTCCAAGAATGCACCGCCCTGTACAATCAATAGGGGCCATCAGGCATCAGGCATCAGGCATCAGCCATGTTTTGTTTTTGTTGTTTGTTTATATATAGGTTTATAAATGCAAATGCCACGAAAAAAATCAGCCGCTGCCCTGTGTCACTCCCATTCATCAAAAGTGAAAAAGCCTAATCTTTTTCTAAAAAAGTTAACCGGAGGTCGCGTTGACATGTGGTCACCATAATCACCACATCATCTATCCTCAGGGTCCACTCTTACTAAATCGTAAAATCAAGCCTTCTTCAACTCCTTCCATCAGAGCCCATACTCAAACTCAATTACACGATCCAAGAGTCAAGGTTCAATCATCATTACAAGGGGTCCAAGCTGTCTGCTAAAGAAAAAAAAAAAAATTAAAACCAAACCAAACACCTTTCTGACGCATCGAAAACACACTTCGGCAAGGGGCGGCAGACCACACTTGATGATTCTAAGAATCAAGACCCAACCCAACATCAATTGGTCACACGTGCGAAACCAGCCAACCCCAGAAATTCAAACCCCATCTCATACGTGCCACAAACCATCGATGGGACCCATGAATTCGGAAGTTAATCACCACCATTCAAATAAACTCTTCCTAT
>JBBYHL010000022.1:14217851-14238915 GCA_038381835.1 Adansonia madagascariensis | reverse complement strand
TATGGCACTTGACTACTTGGACAAATATTTAAATATCGTTTAAAAGATAAGAATAGATGTGGGTCCATCATGACACCCGTTGGCAATAGGTCATTGGCATGGAGATAATCAAAAGGAGACAATGAATGGGCAAATTCAACTTGTATCTTAAATGCCACGAAGAAATTTTTTTTTTTTTTTTTAAAAAAAAGCCCCTTTAAAATTAATATGTAAAATGGGATTTTTAATTTGACTTAAAAGGAGCATGCCACTTAAAAGATCGAGCCACCATCCATGGCATAACCTCACATAGTTAAATTAGTCGATACAAATAACTATAGCCCAAATGAAAATTTAAAGGATCTTAAAAAATTAATTATGTAAACTAGGGTTTTGGACTTGATAAAAATCACGCCAGTGCCATTTTCAAAGACTAAGCTTTCCATAATCCCATAATATAGCAACATAAACAATAAATAATTAATTAGCTTGAAAGAGTTGGGATTATCACTTGTTATCATCCTAAAATTTCACTAATGTTGAGAAAGAAGCTGATTTTTTTTCCCAAGAAAGTTTCAAATCTCACCCATTTTTTTCTTTGTATTTTTTAGCATTGAAATTTCTTTGAACGTGCCCAAATATACGAGTAAATACTAGAAAAATGAACATGATATTTCCAGATTTTGACATGAAAATTATTGATGTAAATGTTCATATCTTTAGCTTTTAGCTAGGAAGAAGTTTATTTTTCTTTCTAATGGAAGACAAGAGAAAAAGCTTAATGTTCTTGTATGTTTCTCTTGTGATTGCCAAATATAAATAAAAATCTAAGCTATTGAAATTACATACTAAATTAATAACTATAAAAGTAATCTTATATGATCTATCTTTTTATCTTAAATTTTATCTCCCTTGAAGAGAAATCGGCATCTCAAATGAAGTCACCAATTGAGATGTCAACTTTCCTTCTCAAATAAAGCGAGATGATGGAATAGGTAGGTCATTGAGCATTTTCGTAATTATAATAATACAAAAAGAATAGTGAACATTAATTAATTACTTTTCATATTAAAGAGCCCTAAAAAAATTATGGTGCTTGGCTAGTTTTAGCCATTTTCTGTCTGGGTTCTTTGGATAAGTTACTGTATTTCATCGAATGATTCATTTGATAATAGAAAAAAATGAGAAAAAAAATTAAAATGCATAATTTCAGCCCGCAGCCATGGAATATCACATGTTTGAGTGAAATATGTATTGGCAATGATTTGAATTTTCCTTAAAAAAAATAAAATAAAATAAACAAAACACACAGAAAGTAGGATTTGGGAATCTGTTTGTTATTTTATTAGTATTCTTTTTTTTTTTTATCCAAGACTTCCTATTTCAATAACAATATATACTACATTTAAATATAATTGTTTTAGATAAAAGTTCAATTTTAATTTTAGTTCTTGAAAATAATTATTTTTATGTCCTTTTTTTTCTTTCTGTTTCTTAAAAGGAAGTAACAAAGACAATAAATTATGCAATGACCAATTATCTCATTCATCATTTGAGAAATTTTTTAACTTTTACGGATGATCTTTTAAGTTATATTAAAAAAAAATGAAGTATGTGAGAATCCATTAAGTCAAGGTAATTTTGAGCCATAGTTTATCCATTGGCATACATATGCGTATGTAATAATATTATGATCTTCTCATATTCATCATATTCATAGTCAAAGACAAGAGGAAGTAGGAATGAGTTTCCCAAATGCCCAAAATCCAAACATTTACTTTATAAATTAGAATAATTGGGAATTGAACCTTCTTTAAAGCTTCATCTTAACTCTCCGACATTCTTGGACAAGTAATTGCATCTTCCAAAGAAACAAGCAACTTAAAAGTCCCCCAAAGAAAAAAACAGCTCAATAATTAATAGGCTGGTCTACTTTTAAAGCTTGCATTGCAACTTAATTATAAGCCTTCTCTTTAACTAAAAAAAGAAAAAAAAAAAAAAGAAAACTTGAAACATGCAAAATTTAATATAACTGATTCCAAAATTTAAACTAAACTGACCTTAACAACAAAATGTTATTCTTTCAAAAATAATGACTAACCAAACATCAATTATTGTCATTAATTACTACAAATAACAAAAATCTATGTAGTTATCATTATCTCCATACTTTTATTCAATGCAATTTGAAAGCAAGTCAAGCAAAGTAGGCTTTTTCTTCCCAAAAAGAAAATAAACAGTGGCAGAAAAAGACGAAAAATAATATTTTTGAAGGGGGGGGAAAAAAAGAATTAACTAGGGTTAGTTCAACCTTTTTCATGATAACTACGACCAAATGCCTCTTGGGTTGAATTTGACTCAGGATGGCTCGTTCACAACTAAACAACTTAAAAATCGGGGGATTGTTTTGCAGCTGTTTGATGCTACCTAGTTTTCCACGCGGTGTTGTGGGTGTTTGGGGTCATTTACGTTTCCCAAGGTCCCATCCCAATTTGGAACCACTTCTATTATTGCAATTCATGGTCATACTGATAACTCATACCCTCGGACCCTTGGTTTGGTTTTTTTGTGGGTACACTACTTTAAGTTTCGTACGTTTGGGTTCTACCTAATCAGAGTTTGCCATATCATTACGTGTAGAGTTTGCTCTGACTAGACTGGTGTGTGTGTGTGTCTATATATATATATATATATATATATACATTTTGCCTTGCTTTGACCTTGTCCTGTGAAGTTGCCCAAAATTAAGGGCATCATTGTAAGAGTGGAAAGCTACTCGCAAATATTTAGTCTTGGCTTTTATTGTTTTGGCTAAGTGATTGAAATTTGGTCAAAAATATCTTTGTTTATTGTCTCACTTAAATTGAATAGGGTAAGTAACTTTCATCTTTAGAAGAAGACTTCAATAATTTTTTTTTGTCGAATTTAATATTCTTGAGAATGAAGATTTGAAATTCTATCTATTTAGTAGAAGAAATATGCATCAATCATCTCAGTAAAATGCTTGGATTATTTAGGAATGGGAACATTGCATGAAGTCATATATATGATGACTTTGCAAGAGAAAAAAATCCCCACTCTTAAAATGTGGAGTTGCTAGAAGTGCATTATCGTCAATTTGTCCAATCTATTAGTGGTTTAAAGAATAATTTTCTTAATTTAAATTATATATTCACTTTCTAGAATTTTTTTTGACTTAGTTCATTTTAATTTGAATCTAATTGAGCTTGCTTTACAAAACTTTGTAATCTTGTCTTAGTTTCCTAATTTTTCTAGACAAATAGACTTTTTATAATTAAACTGTATTACTTTTTTACAAACATGTTTCGTTGGTGCAATTTCATGTATAATCCTTCTACATCATATTTTGTATTGAATTCATTTTATTTATTTTTATGTTTACTTGCTTCTTTTTTACTCTGAACTTAATACTCAGATAATTTTAATTTCAACTATTTGACTAATTACATTTTCTTCAAAATAATCTTCCCCTTTTTCTTAATTTTAAGTGTAGATAAAGAAGCTAAGAGATTTATAATCTAATGGTAAAGATAGGAAAGAAAGATTCAATTGTCGACAACAATGTTCGGGGAATTTTAGTAATTGATTCTTGATTTTTATTTTCTATTTTTTATTTTTTTGAGAAAAATAGAGAGAGAAAAGAAAAGAAAAAAAAAAAGAAGAAGAAGAAGAAAAAGATAGATGAAAGGGATTTTAGTGGGGGGGTTTCTAGCAAGTTGCAAAGACGGTGGCATGATTTTCAATGCCACGAGAATTGTGAGCCAACCAAGTGTGACTGTCTTTTTGTTCTTTGCCATCTTTCTTTGTCACTACTTATTAACTAAATTAAACTAAATTTCACGAATTTAATCTCACTGCCATCTCATACATAGAGCAAGTCCGGGAGATTTTTACTCTCTTTAATTTCATTTCTCTTTTAATAAAATTAATTAATAATTATGTAAGATATTTTAAAATTAAGTTTCGATATATGCTTGATTTGTTTCATGATTTATGAAATATTATTTTATCTGAGTTTTAGAATTCTTTTTTGAAGTAAGGGGTGCCTAAAGTTTGATTACATTTTTGCTTATTTTTCCCTTTTACAGAGAAATTGTTGGAATAATATACATATATATATATAATTATGTTTTTTTTTCTAGTACATTTTTGTCTGATTAAGAGACGTCCATAATATGAAGCCAAGAAAGGCCGACATACATTCGCAATATTGAATCAATTATAAAATATTTCGGGACGGTATTGCTTTTTTAGAAGACCCAATTTCTCAGCGGTTTCCCACATTTTTTTTCTTCTTTATATTTAGTTATTACATATATTATTATATATAAACAAAAGAATGGCGAAAAGCCAAAAAAAAAAAAAGGAGAGTTTTTTAGTGAGGATCCGAGTAATGAAAGCCTGAAGAAATGATTGACTGTTATACTTGAATGAACGTACTATATTGCTTTGCTTTTTTTACTTATTGCACTCTTGCATTCACACTGAGTTTGATTACTTCATCCACCCACCCACCCACCCACCCACCCACCATACATATGATATCTAACATTATAGACCGCTTAAAATTTATTCACAAATGAAGTACCATAATGCTTTCTTGCCCAATTTGTCAGCATTTTTCAGCATGGCTAAAGATATTTTCAAATTTTGTCCAAACATAATTTTTTGAATCATTTTAAGAGTGTACTTTCTATTCTTTCGGTATAGTTACGTTTGATATATTTAAAAATTTACTCTTGAAATATTTTTCATAAAGATAAAATTGTGATTAAAAAAGAATAAATGCTTTTCTCCGCACCATTTAATCTAATCCTTATAAATAATTTCACTTGTTTTAATAGAAGTCACAATTAGCTTAGATGATTAAGAATCCATATGCTATTTGTCTTTCAAGTATTTGGATCTTGTTTTCATTAAGGATTGAGGGTTATTTATGCAAGTAGCTGGGTAGGTCATCATAAGGGAAAGACAAAAAGGAGTGAAGGATTTTAGAGTCACTACTACTAAAGAAAAATAAAGAAGCTAAGCATGCATTCTTGTTGGAAGGAATATGTGCCTAAAAAGCAAACAAAAAACCAAAAAAAAAAAAAGCAAGAAAGAAAACAAAATTAGACGTGAAACCTCAGTGTGATTGTGAATGGGAAGGAAAGCTAGAAGAACCTAACCCATTAAAAAAGAAAAAAGGAAAAAAAAAAAAAAAAAAAAACCTTTGAGAAGAAAGGTGTGGTGTGGTCTTCCAACATGAGTGAAAGGAACTAGTCCTTAACAATTAGGGTTTGCATACTTTTTAACTAGTTTTCATCATGACAAAGCATAAGCATTATATATATACAAACAATGGAACGATGATTATTAGCTCTAAGCTTTGGTCCCGATCCCGTCCCCTTTTGGTCACTTTGCAACATTTGCTTCTCTCTAAGCCATGGGGTTGCCCGTCCATTTTTGTTTAACTTTAGTTATTAGCTTGCCAAAATTCTCACGGGAATCTGATAATGACAGCAGAAGTGAATCCAATCATGGAAACCATCCATTTAATTAATGTAATATTATAATATATAGTGCTTTCTGCATTTTTGAGCTCTGAGGGTTTTGATGCCCTTTTGATTGTTACTTTAAAAAGCTACTACTTGTGCAGTATATGATTAGAAACGAGAAACTGTATTTATTATTAACAAGGCTAACGACAAAATATGTGAGTATCGATTCTTTAAAATCCATGGAGTAATTAAGATACTTGTTTATGAAAACAAGGAAAATTGTATGAAGTGGATGAACACTAAGTTAACTTGGTTTAGTGCTTGGTGATTAAGCTGTTAGAGGAAAAGTAGATGGCAAATATTAAAGACAAACCTATGAAAATCTAACTGAATTAATTGCAAAGAATCTAAATTGAAGGGTCAATATTGGGGTCTGAATTCCTTCCATTACTTTTTAGTTAATTACTTTCCAGTACATATTTAATTATTATTCATAAATATGATTTTTTTAGTTATAAAAAAAATCTTTACATATGTGAGTGATAATAATAAATCTATTAAGAAATAATGAATTGGATCCTTACCCAATTTAAAGACTCCTAGCATTACCCAATTATTTAGGATGGCTGAGCCTTTGATTTCTTAATGCTAAACCCAGCCATCTCTACCTTGAAGGGTGAATGAGAAAGGAAAAGAGAAGTGGGAACCGATCGAGAGGGAATATCGCATTCCCCAAGTTGTATAAGCAAATGAGCAAAACGAAGCACTTGTTGTAATTATGGCCCAATTTCAAGATTGCATCAGGTTCCATTTGCCATTCCCCATTAAAAGGATCCACCAACATTTCAGCTCCTTGGGAGGCCTCCTTTTCCTGAGGATGATTTATTTGAGGGCGCTAGCTGAATCTCCTCGTCCTGCCAAAACAATTTCCTGCTAACATATTTGTGCTTTATTCATAGAAGAACCCAAGTAATGAAATTTCATCTTCGCAAGCTCTATATGTATACATATGTTTTGATCATAGTTTTCATTGCTTCATGTCCCGATTTCTTTTCCAACAATAATTATAAGGAATGATATAAGAGACTTAAAAAGGTGATTAAGAAATCAAGCATGAATGGATATATGCACAAATATTTTCTTTTTCAGTGACTTTAACAAAAAGAAAGACTTCAAAATCAATCAGGCGGGCAATGGAATCTGGCAGTTCATGGCTAAATTTCCTGAGATTCGCTCTGCTGATAGTTTTGTAGAGTTGAAGTCCGTGTCCAAAGCATAACTAGTCTCAAGTTGTACACAATAATCCCCTATAATTCCTTTGTATCTTGCCTCTAAATCCAAGTTCGAGCTGAGACTAAATCTTTCCCTTTTGTAGGTCTTCCTCTATTCCTTGCAGAGCATCATTTCCGGAGAGCACTTTGTTGCAACCTTTCGGGCCGATTTAAACCAAGTTCATGGGCCTCATAAAAAAAATGGTCAGGGGAATGAGTTCTCCCGCTTCCTAAAGGTACTTAGCAGTGGTGTCGTAGTGGCCCAAGAAAAGATAAGGCTGGATCTAGCCCAAACTGATCAGTTAATAATAATTCAATGATATAAAAGGGAACTATCATTTCATTGAAGGTAGCGAGTTTGGCAAAATGCTATATTGAAAGTATGAGAAAGAAGACGTGAATTATCATTATGTATTTGCATTTGCACTTGTTTATAGTTATGGTTTGTTTATGTTGAGAAGGTTAACAAAGATAAAAACAAAAGTTACATGACGAAAAAAATAAGTTAGAGCCTGGTTCTTCATATGTTATCAATAGAGATTTTAAATTTTACAGAAATTGACAATTTTTTTTGGTTACATTAATTTTTTAATATTTTTACTGTAATGCGAAGCTTGATGATGAACTTCTTTAAACGTCATTGACAATATATTAAATAATTTGTCTCTATCTTGAGTTTTTAGTAAAATTATTTACAGTAGAAAATGTTATAAAACATGCAAAGTGGAGCTGAAATGGGGTAAATAAATGGAAAAGATCCGACAAACATGACCTCCAATTGTAACGTAATGAAATCGGGGAAAAACGAAGACAAATATATATAGCAACAATCCTATGTTAGTATTAGCCTCCTTTTGGCGGCTCGCGCCTGTAGTCTTTGCTATTTACATTTTTAAGGTGGGGTTAAAACCAAGTTTTATGCAGCAAAGCCTTATCTTGGATGCTTCATCTTTACAGGACAGCTGAGAACTTTCGCGTGAAAATCCGTAACCCTTTAAATCTGTGAAAAGTGACTGAGTAAAATATAAATTACAAAATTTAAAAACAAAATATTGATAGTTAAAGAAAATGCATGGGAAACTAACAATAACTAAAACTGGTACGTATCTATATATAAGTGATTAAAAAGTTACTAATGGTGAATGTTCGTTAGTATAGTTTCCAATTAAAATGCAATTAGTTCAATGATTATTAAAATTCATTAAAACTATTTGAGTGTTTTTCGTGCAATGATCTATTTGACAACTTTTATGAATATATATATATATACAAATTCTGGTTTTTATACTTAAACCATTTTGAATAAAATTTAACAAACCTTTTGATAAAAATTTCACTTATTTAATATTAATATCTTAAATTTTGGTATTTATAATCCCCCATCACTTTTTGATGAAGTGTAGGTCACTTTTGGAGCATTGATAAAGTCGAAGATTATAATCTTTTGTTGATATTTAGACTCAAAAATAAACCAAAACTTGCTTGCTTCTTGCTAGTAGATCGAAATAATTAGCTTCTCTAGGGCTATAGAAGTTCATAAAGTGGCAGGACCTTCCTCTTGGGATCAAAATTTAAAACCCTTACTTTCCGAAAGAAAGAAAAATGGTTTCGAGATATCCCATGGGAGCCTACTTTTCTGCCTTTGATAATGATAAACTATGAAGATAGATTTAGGCTTCTCTCTATATCATTTATTCATTCCACAACAAATGTCGATCGTTTCTTTGGTTTGATGTCTACATTTTCCAAATCTACATTTTATTTAAATAAATTTATTGTTTTGGTGGATTATATATGTATCTTAAATTCACCAAACAAGTTGTTATCTTTTGATTCTAATACATTTGCAAGGATAATTAAGTTGAATCGTTTAAGTAGCTCTCTTTCCACCAAATATTTTAAAGTAGGCATATGCATATTAATAATTAAGAGTTGTTAGGATAGGATCTATAAAAAGATTACAATTACATCATCAAACTACATTAAAAAGAAAAGAAAAGAAACGTATCAAATCTTTTCAGTGAGAAGTTGGTGGGCTGTTTTTTCATTTTAGAAAAAAAAAAAAAAAAAGTTCTTAAAATAGTTATGAATTGTTTGAAATCTCATGTACAGCTAATTAAATAGTTATGAGTTGTTGGAGACCAACCCCACTTCTACTACTCAAAGCTAACGGCTCTCAGCTTACTTTTACTACTTTAACTTGACGGTTCCTTGATTATATACACGTGTTATCCCACAGGAGACATATATTTTTCAATTAATTAATGTTTCGACATCATAAAAAAATACAGATGAATTTTTGTAATAATAAAAATTCTATGCAAATTATATATATATATATATATATATTAATCTTTATTGCTGGTAGTGATGTAGAAATGGTCAAACAATGATTCATTAACAAAAAAAGAATGTGGTGTATTGAGAATGGAACTCATATTATCCTTTTTTAACAGAGAAACCGGTCAAACATGTCATCAAACCATTGACGTGAGTGGCACCCGATTAACTATGATTAAGTTAGTTCAAAACACGATAAAATAAAGATTTGACAAATACAAATATATATATAAACAAAAGGACCCGCAGATTTCCCAGAGTCATCAGTGCAGCTGTCACACGACCCATCGAGCGAGGAACCCATCAGCCATGAGTTAGACACTTCAGACTAGGATATATTTTCTAGTAATTACATCTTCATCTCACTTCACTTGCTAGAAATATTGGCCGATGTTCAATGCTTAAACTTACTTTGTATTGTACACGAACAATCAAAATTAGACAATCATAATTAATTTCACATAACTAGTTAGCAATCGGCCAAGAATAAAGTGTAAGAATTTATTCAAATTTTCATAACTAACAAAATTTTTTTGTTGGATTTGAAAAAATATTAAACTACATTCTTAAATAAAAAATTATATATATGTTTATCATTAAATCAAACCCTAAAAAAACTATCAATTACCAAGTTATTAATTTTGAAGTGATGGGAATGTTTTGACCACGTAATCTTAATGCGATCAATTCCAAAAAGATTATAGGAAAACATTGAACTGAGGAAGAAAAAGAAGCATCTTTGATTTACTTTATGTTTAATTAGATAGTTGGTGAAAAATATTATCCCTCTCATTAACACTAAATCCTAACCGTCCAAATGAAGTATTTGTAGACAATTAATTTGTTCTTTCAACCCCACTGTGTAGACCCAACGACTTAGATGGCCAACTACTGCAGGTGTGAATGTGTTTGTCTCTCTCAACTACATTTATTTATTGATTTATGCCTCTGCAAGCACCACCTCTATGAGCTGAACGTGTTGTCTACGCGTGAACAAATCACTTATTTCTGCCAACAAACTACAAAGTCGTCAAAAAAAAAATAATGGCATTCTCGTAATTAACAACCGAAGCACTGTCTAGTCTCCAAATTTCAGTTCAAAACGCAACGTTCAGCCTACCAAAGCTTAACCATCGACGCGACACCCACTATATATATAATATAAAAGTACTAACAAAAGCTAGAAAAAAAATAAATAAATTAGAAACTAACTACGGATAAAATACTAAATGTAACAGAAGTAACCATGGTTAAATCATTCTGCCCCGTATCAAAACCTTCCCTTTTAAAAGCCTGAGCCTCACGGACACCAGTCACAAACTGCCTGAAAAGCTGAGAGGGAAAACAAAACATACAGAAACTGTGGAAAAGTGGAAAAGAGTTCTCGAGAAAGTGACAATATTAGAAAGGTTATACACCTTCGCTGCAAAAAATGACGTTTTACGTCGATGAAGAACAGATCTGGAAATGTGCAAAGCATCCTTCGAAGAGACGACGTAGCGGAATCTGTCCGGTTTGCCTCCAAGACAAGCTAGCTTCTCTTTGCCCCGCCTGTGCCCGCACGCGTCCTTGCGCATGTAGCGGAACCTCTTGTTCTTCTTCCTCCTCCTCATCTTCCTCCTTCTCTCGCTTCTCAACTGCGACGGCCGGCGATATCTCAGGTGTCCGTGCTGTCGGTCGAGTTTCCAGGCTCATTGAAAGCGAGCCTGCGTTCCAACGATCCAAATCCCTGGCGATTCCCTTTCTCCGTTTGAAACCAGAGAGTTTAAGCGAAAAGAACGATTTCTTGGGGAGTAATAAGAGCAAGACGCCATCTTTTTGGTCGATGTTTAGAGCTAGTAATAAGAGCAAGCGATTCGAGAGTGAAGAACATCAGCAAAGTGAAGCTGAGAAAGAGAGAATAGAGGCAGAGGATGAACGGAGGAGGATGATGAGGAAGTCAAGGTCGGTGACGGTGACATCACATGCCGGCATAGGAGATTTGAAATCGTCGCCGTCCACGAAAGGGAAGGGCTGGTACTTCCCGAGTCCGATGAAGGTTTTCAGGCAAACTAGGGTTTCCAAATTGGCTTTCCGAGAACGCTCTCCTTTGTATAGAGGCTGATCTCTGTTAATCTTTTCCCTCTTTTTTCCCCTTTTATCATTTATCTAGTAAATAAGTAAATGTAAAAAATTAACAATAGGAACGAAGGAAAATATGAATTTATCTTTTTGTAAATTTTTTTGGAATTTGAGGTTTTATAACTGATTGACCAATTCTAGAATGTCTAGCGAGACGAATGAATTTCATTTTGACTCTATCATATGTTAATTTTGTCGATGAAATTTCCTTAATCACATATATAATTTTAATAGGACCTCATGAGTCATGAAATTTGGCCTAGTTTTATTTATTTATTAGTGGTGCTCTGGCCACAAATAAAAATTTGAGGAGTTAAAACAAAGTTAATCGAATAATTAAAACTTGTGATAGGCTTTGAGCCATTAGGGGAAAAATGTCTGGTAACAATGGTCACAAACCTGCATTTTTTTTTTTTTTTTTGAAGTCATTAAATCTCCTCAGAACTTTGTCACTATCACAGGAGGATGGACCCTTTGCATTTGCTAATATTCTTCGTTACATTCTGAATCTTCCAAACAATGTGCTAATTATGTGATTAATAGGGGCAAAGGAGTGTGGTAATTCAGTAACACATAAAGCTTCTTCATCTCACAAATTATTAATCACTATCTCCCAAACCAAAAAAAAAATAAAAATAAAAAATTGTTAATCATTTTATTTTAATAGTGAAAATTTAAGCCATGTTCTTGAATCTTGACAAATCATATTACTTTCAAATCATTATGGCCCATCCCATCCCATCCCATCCAATAAACTAAGTAATAATTCATAATACTCATTGCCCAATGCCCAGCAACATCAAGGAATATGTTTTTTCAATGCGTACTCTTTCCATAATCAACATGAGAATTAATTTTACTTTGGTACGTAGAGTGGGTCGGGGGAAGAAAATAAAAATCAGGACTCGTACTCAAAAGACTACTTATTGAAAGAGAGAAATACCAACTTTTGCAATTGTGAAGTTGGATAACTTAGGCATGGCATCATCTCGGGATGTTTAGGCATTTTTTTTTTCTAAACTTTAAATCAGTTGGAAATAATAGTTTCTTACTACTACAAACGTGAATTGTGGGTCCAATAATAATTTTCTGCTGCATGCACTTGGAATTGATTTTGATGGAATCAAGCTCGGGAAATGATAATTTTGTTAAGAGTGACAAGTCCAAAGGCTTGTACTTTTTAAACAATTTCATTGCACTTTAAAATTACAAAAATTCAAACTTAATTTAGAATAATAATCACTGAGATTAATCTTTAATTTATGTAACTTCTTTTTCCAGATCTCTATCTTCTTTTCTTAGTTGTAATTGTATTGGAGATCTCGTTTAATACATATTTATCAGTTGTGCTGTACTATAATTATGTTCTATTAGTTTTAATTGTACTTGTCATATTATTGTCAACTAAATATAACTGTTTTCTATATATATATGTATAAACCTTTGATGTTTCAATGTCCTCCCTCAATTAAAATTGGGTGATAAGCTCAGAATTAATGTTTCAAATTAAAAAAGGAAAATCATTTCATTAAAACAGTAGTTCAATTAGAGTCTTATGTTTTCCTACTATATTTTTCAGGAGAAACAAAAATCAACCTTCAAATGGGAGTTAATTACACGGAAAAAAAAAAGCAGTATGTACCATTCTACAACCAAAGGTGGGACATGACATAATTTCTAACCAGAAATATCTGTGAAGAAAGACAGCATACATTTTCAGAAACTACTCAAATACTTTCTTATTACTGTGGGACCCGTTACAAACCTTAATGCTATGAATGTTTGGATTCAGAATTTGTAACTTGATTTCAACTATGATTTCAACTACAAAACCAGCAAATATTCTAATAAAAAAAATCTGTGTAGAACCTTAGCACATGTAATCTAAATAGCAGAAGATACTTAGAAAGGAATAAACTATACAACTCTAAAGCTGACCTCTAACACTGACATGAATATAAGGGTGCATATGGTTACTGTAATGGTGAAGAATTGATCCCCTTTTTCCTTCTGCTTTTTCTTTTGCAGGTGGATCAAGAATTGGGTTTTTTCCTTTTAGTTGTTAATTGTTATGTTGTCAGTAAAAGATCCTGAAACTAGCATACCAACTGTTATATCTTCTAGCCACCCACTTTAAAGCATCGCTCTGATTTTCTTCTTTATCTTAATTCCAAAATTAATGGCTATTGTGCTCCTTTTATTGAATGAAGGCACACCATTTACTGCAGTGTCTGTACGGACAGTTTAACTTAAACTACAAATTCAAGTTGATCGCCATGTAACTCAACGGCAACTTCATGTTTGTCCATTTTCTTTATGGTTTCAATTATTTGACAGGAGCCTATATCTAAATTGCGATGCGCCGGTGGCAGCAATTGCTTTTGAGAAACAGCCAAATGAACCAAGACAAATGCTGACAACGCTTTGGACAGAAGCTGCGTCCTGAGCAACCTCAGGTTGAGGTTAGTACTCTGTTTGGGCCCTCCTGCCCTCTCGAGCGGAGCTATAGACTATCAAGCCCTCCACAGTCAAGATTATCTATCTCAAACTCAAACGCCAAATAAAATTATTAAGAAAACATCATGAACATGATATCCAAATCTGCACGATCTAATGAAATGAAGCTAATTTTCCAAATATCTGCAGAATCTAATTCGAGGGTAAATCTCTTCTAGCTAAAACAACAATCCATTGATTTCCTCAGCTCGATTGAAGACATGAAAATTTAATCAGGCACAGTTGTTACACTGCCATATCTTGACAACATAGATTTTGTGAGGACTCGGGATGCAAGCAATAAGCCGGGGTAAAATATACAAGAAAGGAGTGCCTGAGAACATGCCTTTTTGCACTAAAACAACAGATGTACCATGTACGTATCCATGATCTCTCACATCGTAATTTGTAGCATCCATCAATGATCGATCTCAAAGTGAAACAGTCCATTTGTCCAAGACTCCGAGAGTCCCCGACCACCAATTATCGAGAGAAAAAAAAAAAGAGTACAACTATCTCCTTTTTCTAGTCCCACCAATCGTCTCTTCCTCTCCCCTCATCCAGCTTGATCAACAAATGGAAAATTTACAATATGACTTTTGCAATATCATTTATATTATTCCCGCAATATATATATAACAATGCGTTAGGGTAGTTAAGGACGCTAATATATGAGGTGTTCATGAATCTATAGCAAATTGAGTTTTGTAAAGTTCAGAGAAGAGAGAACTCATATCATCTTATTTCATCCTCTATTTTTGGAGGACCGGAGCGTGGGGGTTAAAGCCAAAGGCAAGTCATGTGGGAAGATGCCCCACATTGAACGTGGAACTGTCGTTTTGGTATTTGGTGGCACTAAGAAAAATGTTAATAAGATTCTCCTTTCATTGGATGTTCCAAATCAGACATCTATTCTATATCTCTTTCTCTTTTTTTTTTTTTTTCTTTAAAAAAAACGCATTTTACCATTTCCAAAAAGCGACAGACATTCCACCCGAAAGGCAATTTCTTTTTCTTCAACAATAGGTGCAATCATTGCAAGAGAAGGTGGCGGGCTCAGGTGAAGCCGAAGCTATGATTGTATATTTGTCAGAAAAAAAAATACTCGTTTTGAGCGTGACGAGAAAGGTTTAATAAAAGAAAATGATTCATACAATTTCCATAACCACTTCCTAAAATATACAATAAAAATTAAATTGTATTTAAAAAATTTAGAACTATATCACTTCTTCATTTTTTTTAATTATTGTAAAACTTTCGAAAGACGAAATCCATTTTGATCAAATTGGTGATGTCTCGGTTGTTTCAATTGTACTATTTTTATTTTTGGGTATAAACAAGCGATTAAGAATTTTGGATGAAATAATGGATACATATATAAGTCCCTCCTTTACAATTAGTATGGTTTGGTTCATGAATTTCACGTCTCTTCTTTTTCTACAAAACAAATAAAGGTGCTTTGTGAAACATTTCTGTAAATTTAATATACTACTATTTAGCAATGATTAAACCAGATGCAAGTATTTAGGGTGAACATTTTGGGTGGAAATGATTTTGTAAATGCAGTGCTGCAATTAGCTTCAAAATGTTTAGATTATGGTTACTAAGAAAACGGTTTCCTTTTCTTTTTATTTAGTGATTAATAAAAAGTGCTATTTTATGTGTTAATAATTTAGCATGTATAAAACAAAATAGAAATACTTACTAGCTTGGGCCTTGGATTAATCAAGGTACGTAGGGCAGATAGAAGTTGCATGTATGGACATGTGAAACTCATTTATTTTTGGTTAAGGAGAGATGATAATCTTTCTCATCTCTTATATTCATTTCTTCATTTTGGTCAAAAAGAAAAATATTCATTTCTCATCATTTGCTGAACAAAAACCAACTTTTAGTTATAAGTTTGCCTTTGGAGGAAAAAAAAACTTTTAATTCTATTTTAATTATCTTTCTATTTCACCTAATATTAACAGTTTTATTTTCACCCCAGCCGTAGACTATATGGCCGTATTGATGTTTTGTTTTGTTTTGTTTTGTTTTGTTTTTATAGAAGTCTATTCGCACTATGTGTCCGAGAAAACTTTAGGGCCCTCCCGAATTCGGCTTTCGTCTATCCAAAAATAGTCCAAAACACCTCAAACAGGTACCCAAACCTCATCCCATCTTACATCGAAGCTTTCTTGCAGATAAACTGATATTCTTCAATCAATAAAGTGGTGGCATACGTCATAAAGCTGTTGTTCAGCCATCAAATCAAACAGAAAAGAAGCTTTCCCTCTTGCTCTTTGCTTCTTTCTCAAAACAAGCAAAAACTCACTTGGCAGAGACCGAAGTGCAGGACTTCACCACCATGTAGTCCCACTACAATGCAATGTTGCTTAAAGCTTTCAAGTGTTTCATGGAGGATGAATATGTATTTGCATGATTTTTTTAGACACAATAAAAAGTGAAGTAAATTATGTAGAATATATATATATATATATATTATGTAGATATCCAAGAGGAAACACATACTTTTCCAAACCTGCAAAGGTTGAGATGATTTTGGGTTGAAGTGACTTTTCTAATCTTCTATCGTTTTAGAGTCAAACGTTTTGATATCGTCAAAAAATGGTGGTGGCTTTTACTTTATCTATTTGCTTTGCAAAACAAATGGATCTGGTACACATTATTATGAAAGCCGCAAGACTGGGGAAAAAGAGATGGGAAGAGGGCTTACAGTCAATCATTTTCGTGAACAAGAGATTTTCATTCATAGATTATAAAAATTGTTGTTTGTTAGTATTTTAGAGAAGAGAAAAACTGAACCTGATTGCATTATATGAGAAATTCAATTAGTATTGCATCCTCCAAATGTCTATTTATCTGCCATATTATATGCACATTATGCACCCAATGTGTTGTGCTGGCTCCCCATGTGAACTGAACCCTGCAACCTTTGACAGTGGCAAATGTTTCTCATCTAAAATCTTGGGTTGGGCATTTGGTGTAAAGTTGGACGGGCTTTCCTTTTGGTTTTTAGTGCTTTCTCTGAAATGGGCCTGAATCAAAGCTCTATTAGGTTGGGGCATAGTGAAGATTAATTCATTTCCTTTGAACCTAGGGATTGGGCCCAGATGCTGAATTGGGCACACACAAACCAATGGTGGCTATTGCTCAAACCGATTCTTAAGAATTGGGGTTTGAGCACTGAAAGGCATATAAACCGTTGGTGATAACTAATGCAGTTTCATAATACTATTTAAGAGAACAAGAGAGTCAAATGTGCATACAGCCTTTACGCGAGATATTCATATGACATAACATTTTAATAATCTAGTATAAACAATAAATTTTGTAAGAAAATTGTTCTTTGAATGCTTTGCAGTATGAAGAAGATGCGAGAACAGCACAGCTGAAATCGTTCAGTTGCTCTTGCATAGTAGTTGCTAGAGATAGCCGGCAGCGTATGCAAGAAAGAATATTTGTTTTTATGTTTGTAAACCCTAAAGAAATCAGAAATTAATGAAAGCATGTCTCTGATTTTTAGTAAGATTAAGAAATAAGAACTCATGATGTCTAATGGTTGAGGACTACCGATCATCTTCTATATTCAGATGTTTCTTTCTCCCAAGAAACCACATTCAGTTTAATCTTTTCCAGAGCATAGTAGTATACATAACCAGTTCTGACGAAATCATGTAAAAATATTAACCAAAGGGTAATGCCCGAAGCTCTGAAAAGAATGTCGAAAATAAACATGTTATGTTCATGTAAACTAAGTAGAGCCACCCAAAATTTTACGCTGCTTCATAAGGAAAAGGAAACATCATTTCGTGACAACGCCATAATAGAGGACCTGATGGCTGACGCTTCTCTTATCACCAGAGATTCTTTTTTTTTTTTTTCCTTAATATGTTAGCCGGAGTTGGGTGTAGAAGGTAGATACACACACACACACACACACACACACACACACACAAAATACATGTTTATGCGCGTGTTAGCCCAGTTGTTATATTCCATGAATGATTCTAGATTTAAAGACGTGATTGATCAAAATTCTCAATTCAGAGCCTGTTAAAGGATACAACTAACAAAATTTTGTTAATGGAACAATGAGTTTGGTTACTGGATACCTCATATTCACAAGCTCATCAATCTTTTATTGCAGAAGAATTTGTTTACATAATCCTATTAATAATAGCTTAACAAGCCAGGCTATCAAAATTTCTAAATTATAGTTTCCATAATAAAGACAGAAGAATTATAGTTTCACAGTTTCAAGTCCTACCTTAATACAGAGCATCAACCCTTGATAGGTGTACAATGTCATTCGGATGCAGTTTACTAAATGACGAAAAGACTTAAATGGTACATATAATCAAATCCAAAACAGCACCTGTGCCTTCAAAAAAATTGTAAGAGACCAGCCTGCCATTAACCTGGAATTTGTCCTTTTACAGAATTTTATGATCAAATCGCTTTACATTCACTAAATAAGATATTGGCTGGTAATGTAACAATAAACTCAGATATATATATATATATATATATATATATATATATATTAAAGGCCACAACACTATATTAGAGGATTCTGTCCTGGAGATCTGTAATAAGAGTAGAAGCCAAGGAGCTGAGTTTCTTTCCGGTCTCTCCCGCAATGTTCTTAAGGTTTGAGATATCCTGTTGTGCCTGAAAGTGACATTTTGGTTAAAAAAAAAAAGGAATAAATCAACTTAACAAGGTAACAAAATAAGAAAAACAAATACAAAACAAAACAGGATAAGATAATTTTCCAAATATCATATGCACTAATATGATGCATAAAAGATGCGATTTACAAAGCAGACCTGGAAAGAGAGTCGGTCAATGAGGTTACTAGCTGTGATGTCAAGAGAATTATCTGTACTGTGACCAAATAGATCAGCGCTGGAGATGGCTGTTGAACCCTGCCAAAAAAAAAAGAAAATAAAAATAAAAATACAAAGATGTGATTAATCCCAGCAAACCACATTTAATATTATGAATTTGCACATATTACCGGTCCGATAGCCCTTGAACTGATAAATGAATTACCACCTACGCCTATAGATATTACTTAAAGATGATTAAAGAAAGAAAGCAGATTTCAAAAGTTGGTGTTTCATTTGCTACCTTGCCATAAATAAATGATGCTATTACACAAACATAAATTGGAGAAAAAAAAAAAAGTATATGATTACAGTTCTAAGAATGTACTTTGTTTACAGCAGACCATCAACCATAAAACTAAGGAAAAAGATATTATAAGATGAAGTAAAAATTTTCCAGATAGATGGATACAGCATTTTAAGCCTTAAAATAATGATATCTTTCAAGAAAGGATTAGCTACTGCACGTACTGAGAATTTCTCCAAAGTAACTTGAGCATCATTGTCTGCTGCTCTGGTCTGATCACCAAAATACTGGGCTGAGGAAATAGATTTCGCATTTGAAAACTTTCTCCTAGCTTCATCAGTTTCCTGAATCTGAGATTAAAATGAAGCAATAACAAACAAAATGAAAAAGGAAGGAGCAGATACAAGCAAAAATAATGTCCAAAATTGATCACTTCCAGAAAGATAATCGTATAAAACTTCCCTACCATCAAATTCTCACAAATTACATTACATAAACACGTCAAATATAAGAACATTTTCTTTTTAAGGTCTATCAATTTGGAAGGTAAAAGTGACACATTCAAGTAGGTTCAATGTGTCTCCTAATTGTTACATCAGAATAAAGTAAAGCATCCATTAACACAACTTGCAAATTTAAATGCCATGTCTTGAAATTCAATTTCCAAGGAAAAATGCAACTTCACTCTAGCAAAAGCCTAAACAGTTGAAAACATCTCTAGCATTATCGGTTTTGCAATTAATCTTGGTTGATATGAAGAATCATAAAACGAAGCAACATATTCTAAAACCAAAACAAGAGAATTCCATCAAAATAATCAGCCATTTATACACAAAATGTGCAAGTACTTGGTCATCAAGAGAGCCCATACAACTTACTTGCACTTTTGAGGCATTTGAGCTTGATTTCTTCTGAAAACTGCTGTCCATTCCAAATTCTGCAAAGAAGCTTGATGACTTTGGTGGAGCAACATGGCTGAGCACTTGTGGGCCATCAGAATTCAACTCAGTAGAATGAGCATTTTCTACATACTCAAAACGAGATGGAAAAGATGAGCCAACAGGTGCAGTGTTATTAATTGAGGAAGCAACAGGGACAATCGGTTCTTCAGGCTTCTGGTCATAGAGATTTTCACTTGGCTGCAATCAAAGAAAATTATGTTGTCAAGAGGAAAGGCATTTGAAACAACTCCAAAATTAAGTAAGTATTCTAATCAAGATATCCTTATGATCACTGTGCTGTAATTGCATTGCTCACAAAGATTCACAATTAATACCTTAGTAATAAGCTTTCGGGCACCAAGACCCCCAGTTTTTCCAGTTTTCTTCGCACCAAGAGGCTTCTTGATGGTGCTGGTAACAACTGTTTGAGAGGCTTTTGGTGCAACAGAAACTTCTGGTTTCTCCAGCCTGCCTAAAGAACTATCTTTAGGAGCTTCGTCTGTCTTGCTATCAAGAAGTCCATTAGATGCTTGTGATGACTGAGAAGCAACAGGGGATGAAGGCAAACCTGCCTCTTCCGCCATACTTTTAGCAACTTCTTTTGATAGTATTTGCCTATATAAATCAGCAGCTCTTGAAGTATATTTGGCCTCAATTTTGCCTCCATCAGTCCATCCATGCTGCTTAAAGAAAACCAATGCACGGTTGTTTCCTCCATAGATCATCATTCTCAATTGTTCAGGAGACCATGAGTCTAAATTTGTAGACCTGCATTTTTTTTTTTTTTTAGACCAAGAAGAGAGAAATGCAAAGACTTGATGATAAATCCAGCAGCTGGGAAAAGTAGGATAGTCACATCACAAGATTCTCAAGCCCTCACTAATGAGCACGTTTCACAATAAACACCAAATGTCTAGAAGACTCTTTCTTTTTTGGCCTGTAAGGAGGGCTCAGGAGGGAGTGGTTATGTGATTTTGTATATTCAAATTAGGCAAAACATGAGCACCAACAAACCTACGAAGCAGAAGATAAAGCATAAGGAAATAATATGCAAGCTACATTGTAACCCACAAAACTCACAGCCATGTTGAGTATGATAGCAGATTAATCTCTAGAAATAGGGTTTGCTGTATCAAAAGTCAAAACCGTAAAAAAAAAAAAAAGGAACCTTTCTAAGTGTTTTTCAAATTATCAAAGGAAGAATAAAATTCATTTGCACACTCAAAATCAGACAATGAATTTGTCCTTATCTATAACGATAACATAAAAAAGG
>JBBYHL010000022.1:14073487-14210770 GCA_038381835.1 Adansonia madagascariensis | reverse complement strand
TTTAGTTGCATATTACCTTACTTATGTGACCAAATACGTTAATTCATTTAAACTTGATTTTAAAACTTATTCTAATCTGAATTTTGATTACTCATATGAGCTTCAAATATTTAAAATCAAAAGTTTGCATTAGAATATAAAATCATGGGTTTTGGAATGCCAATTTGTATATTTTTCTAAGCATTTTTCAAAAAACTCGAGGCATGTATCGATACTTAGAGTCTTGCATTGATACAATGAACAAAAAACCCAGAAAAACCCAGCTTGTATCGATACAATGAACTTAGTATCGATACAACTATGTGTATCGATACAAAAGTCCCCTGTATCAATACAACTAGTAAATGATGACTAATTTTGTGCAAATTTTTTTAAATGCAAAATAGGTTTCCTTAACGAGTTTTCACTGAAAATCCTTCAATTTTGTGATTTCTAAATCTTGATAAACATCTTTTCATAACTTATCACATGCTTAAACATCATATTTGATTCATTGATGAGTGTTTCACAAATCAAATACATTAAGTGCTCATATTGCCTCATAATGCTCAAAAATATAAATTTTTCTATACATCATTTTTTTTAATAATTGGTACCATATACGCTTAATGTTCTTCATTTATTAATATTTGGTATCACTTATTTTAAAAGTTATTAAGCTCATTGAACATCTTTCATTCCTAACAAAACCTAAGCTTATTGAATACTCTTTTATAATTAAAATCTTGGTACCTCTAATGCTCATCGTTTGCCAAGATTGTTTTTAAGTTTTGCAAGGTTGATGAAGATAAACCCATCCTTGAAAGATAAACACTTGCTTATCAAAAAGAAGCAAATTAAGCATACAACCAAATCAAACCAAAACCATCAAGGAATGCTCAAACACTAGAAATGATGATCTTCCAAGTTACAATAAGCATATCATCAAAGTTTGGCAAGGTTGAGGTAATCATCAAACAAATGCTATTAAATTTTTATCCCTTAGCATTAAGTTTGGTGACATACATGAGTCAATTATATATATGATTGGTATTCTAGTATGTAATGTATGCTTAAAATGTTTGCTTTGAATGAATCATTTAACATTTCTAAGTGCATAATTCTCATATTTAAGCATGTTCTTTGATTGAATGTTTGCTAAAATAATTTTATTAACATATCATAAATCATAAATAAGTAAATGATTTTCTAACCTATAGAAGTTTGCTACTTTTTTCTTGAAATTTTTTTAACCTTTCATATGGCATCTATTGTAATATGCATGTTTACTAAAAATTCAAAAATTTGTATCTATTATGCACCTAAACACCAATTGGATTAATAATTCTTAAAATCCTTTAACAATTGGTATGTTCTATCTCTTAAATGTGCTTAAATGACTAAAAAAAATACAAAAATCGAATGAACTACACATTAGGACTTAATTGCATAATTGGTAGACATGTTCTTCAATGTTTCATAGTTAATATAACTTCTAGAATTCTTGTTGAAATTAGACCCTTAGCTATGAATTAATCTACTTTCACCTTTTTGATATTCCAAAAAGGGGGAGAACTTTAGGGGTTAATTTGCTTGCTGGTACTTCATTTATATATCTGCTTATGCTAGCAAATAGGAGGATTTCACATGCGTTTACATTATTTATATTATCAAAATCCTTAATATTTTGTGTTGGTACTCTTAAAGCCAAATATGAACAAGAATGCCATTGCCAAGTGTTTCAAAACCTTTTTACAAAATTTCCAAAAGTTCATTTAGTAATGTTTTTAAGAAGGGGGAGTATTATTGAAAATCTTTAAATGACTAAGGGGGAGTTTTACAAGCAAATTCACCTTAAGTCTTGTCATATCAAAAAAAGGGATATTGTTAACTATATTAGCTTTGAATTAATCTTAGTTTTGATATAACTAAAACTTAAGCTTGATTAGCTTGTGTTTAAATAATTTTAAGATTAGTATTTTTCCATGACATATTTCATAAACACTTTGAAAAATACTAGAATGTGTTTTAACCTCTCCAAGCACTTAAAAATATGTTCTTAATACATATTTTTATATAAAATATTTTTAGATAAGTTTTACATGTTTTAAAGTCATGAAAAGCCTCTTAAAATTGATTTTCATATGAATGTATCGATACACTATGTGTATGTATCGATACAATGCTTGACAGTAGCTAAATAACCTTAAAATGCAAAAATCATTATTCATGTATCGAGACAAAGGATTCTGTATCGATATAGGACTATTCATGTATCGAGATAGATCATTCTATATCGATATAGGACTGTTTATCAGTCATATTTTAGACTGTTAAACACAGTGTATCGATACCCACTTAATTGTATCAATACAGAGACATGGGGAACAACAGGAAATGACATTTTGAAGGCTCCAATGGCTATATTCCTTCACCAAATGTTCCCAACAGCTAGAATCATGATCAAGGCCATAAATAAGCCACTCCAACACCTTCAACAACAAGAAGAACCAAGAGATTATGCTTAGAGTGATATCTTTCATTTTCTCCATCATTTTTGCTAAGTAGTTTGTCTTTATATAGGATTAATTCTTCCTATTTTTGTATTCTCCATTTTGTATCTTTAGATACATATTTCCCTTTTGCCAAAATTCTTGTAAACACCTAACCTTTAGAGGTTTTATTTGTTTACATTCAAATCCTTGGAAAAAGGGGATGTTACTACTTAGCCATTAAAAAGTAGAGAAGGTTTCTACTTAGCCTTCAAAAGTAGTGAGAGAGGGTTCTATCTTAGCCATAAAATATAGGGGGTAGAGGTTTCTATCTTAGCCTTGAAAGATAAAGAGTGTAAAGGTTATACCTTATCCTTGAAAGGTAAACAATTCAAGTTAGTGAATTAAGGAAATCTGACACAAGTGAGGCCAAGGTAGAGGACGTAGGCAATTAAGGCCGAACCTCTATAAATCATCGAGTTTACTTCTTCTTTCCCTTTTCTTTAATTGTTTATTTTTATTCACTAACTTGCACTCTAAAGTTCATTGTTTAGATTTCTCAATTTTATTTATCAAAGTTTTAATTTACTAAAATTTTGAGAAATCAATTCACCCCTTCTTGATTTCATTCACCATTAAAAGGTCCAACAAAGTGTCCATGGAAATACTCTCATGTATTAATAATGTAAATAATCCTTTGACTTGTGGCACCAAATCGCCTTGTATATGGACTCTCATACTTAAAGGTCATTACAAATGGGTCCACAAGGATAGATGCCAAAGGTAGGGCAATTTTAGGTCTGACATGAAACATACTGAAGCTAAATGAGTTGTCAAAAAAAGGATTCATCACCCTAAGTGATATGAAATAGTTTGTTCCTAGTTCATGTGAATTTGAAAGTCTTTCGCCAAAGCAATATTGATTAGGGACTTAGCACATAGGGGTTACAAGATTAATATGGAAGGGGTTAAAAGTAGACACTGCACCAGGCTCTTGCCTTATCTAGGACATATGATGAAAAGATCAAATTACAATAACATACTATACACTAAAAGGCTTGTTAAAGTCGTACTGACTCTTTAGTGTTTGAATGGCCGTGATGCATTGCTAAATGGCACTCAAGTTCTATAAATATTTATAATCAAATCAATTTGTATTTATTGCCAACATATTAGGGGTCTAATAGGTCACAAACATAAAGGTGATTTTAT
This sequence comes from Adansonia madagascariensis, assembly GCA_038381835.1. Taxonomy (NCBI): domain Eukaryota; kingdom Viridiplantae; phylum Streptophyta; class Magnoliopsida; order Malvales; family Malvaceae; genus Adansonia; species Adansonia madagascariensis. The sequence continues at coordinate 14,207,087 of JBBYHL010000022.1, read as the reverse complement.
ATAATTAAAGTAGGATTGGATTCAATTGAAGAGATTTGATCTTTTAAGCTTAATTTAATAGTTCAATTAGTTTAAGGCTTTAAATGCAATTATATCGAACTTATTATTGCACTAAACCTAACTATATAATCATATGTTTGGTCGTTCTTTCTTGTTGAAAAAAAGTGGATCATATTCCTTTGCTGCTGCTTATAACTTGTGAAGAAAAGTTATTTTCTTCTCGAGTTTTGACATGATATTGAAATCTGTCAAAGGAAGGTTTATGAAACCTAAGCCACTAGCATAGCTCCTGGCTAAACAAAATCCTTACCTTGTGAACATTTCTTTAATCTCGGGTATGGATCTTATTAGAGGCCAGACAATTAAACCACTTTGGTTTACGACAACCAGTCTCAATGTGCAACAATAAGCTGAGTTCAAATATAATAAAGGATCTTGATAATTTTGGTTTGAGGTATGATTTTTGTTTTAGTGTTCTTAAATTTTTTTAGATTAATTAAAAATTCCCAAGTTGATCCTTTGATGGAATTTGTTATATTCAATTTTATTCCATTATGTACATTATTTTATTCATATTAAAATTATTTTAATTTTAATTTGATTGAGCATGATCCAAATTCCAACAAGATGAGCTTAAGAGATGGCTATTTTGGGAGCCATCACCCATTTAAGCATGCATGGGAAATCATGAACCAATGGGAGCCATTTTTACCTTAATTATAATGAAATACCTAATTGATAATGCATTCTAGTGGTGGTAGATGTGAAAGGCTAGTGAAGTGCGTGTTTGTTCCTAGATGCAAGGGAGCTCAGCCAATGGGAGGTAAAAAACATTTTTCAACAGAGAAAAAAAGAAAGAAGATGACAATGGGCCATTTTTTCTTCATAAAGTGATGCCAACAACAAAGGTTTTAAAGGCTTTTTCATCTTTTTCACAAAAAAAAAAAAGAAAAAAAGAAAAGAAAAGAAAAGAAATAGAAAAAGAGAAAAACAAGAAAGAAAAGTGAGAATCTTGCCTGGATTAAAGCTTAGATTAAGATGTATTTCTTTTTTGCCATCTTTTTGTTAGATTTCCTATGTCATGTTGACTATTCCTATGTTCATGTCACATTGCCATGAATAGATTTCAAAAGAAGAAAAGTAAAATGGTTTTCTTATGCATTCTCACATCTTCATACGTTTTCTTTTATTTGATAATCATTGTGGTTGATATTTGTCCCTTAATGATTCAATAGTTGGTGATTTTATGGATAATCTCATGCTTTTCATTGTTTCTTTATTGTATTATGTTTAGTTTGTATATGTTTGATGATATGTATGGTTGCTTTTGAATACCAACATGGTAAAGGCCCTCATGATCTTAAAGCTCTAAAGCCTTAGGTGATTTTGGTGAGTTAAGCTCCAAGCGCATGTGATCACTATAGGTTAATCATGCTTGATTAGAAAAAATTAGTTTTCAAAACCTTCCCAAGAATATATCAAAGTTGGCTTAATCAATGAATAACTTTTATCCATTTTTTACCTCTTTTTTGCAATGTGAACTTAGGGTATATTGAAATATGTTAATGCTTAAATACTTGCTGATTTTAGGCCATATTATGATCATTTAAAGACTTGACAAGTTGATAAGGAATAACATATGTGACTTTGTGAATGAACCATGTAGTATTGAGTTAGGTTGCATGTAAATGCACTTTAGGCATGGATTTTAAATGTTGCCAAAGCCATAATTAAGGGTGCTTCTTATGGCTTCTCGTGTTCATTAAACTTAACTTTAATATTGTTGGAAGTTGAGTTCTTGGCACTAGAGCATCTAAATGCTCCTTAGCATGAATTAGTTGAATATAGTGGCAAATTTTACAGTATCATTTCTACGTTGCTCAACCTTAGTTAAGGCCATTGCATGTTGGTGCAAGAAAGCCATAGAAGCAGCTTAAAGGTCTCTTATTAGATAACCAAAACAATCTATAAGACAAAAAAATAGTTATTTCCCTATTTTGGCTACTATTAGACCTGCAATAGGTTTGTTTCAAAATAAATTCTAATATTTCATGTAAAATTTAAAAATTACCATAAGCTCTAGCTTTAAAATTTTTAAGTTAGCTTTCCTTTAGCATTGGTTTCATATTTTTTGTGGTCATTTAAGTCCCAACAGACCTTGGTACCCTACAACGTTATCCTTTGCATTACAACTCAGATGGTCATATTGCATCTGATCATTCAGCCACTATTTAAATGCATTTAAGGAGCTCTCAAGTTAAATTTCTTTAAGTTAGTTTTCTAATGCCACCAGTTTCATTTTTTTTGGTTCATTTGGCTAGGTAATGAACAAAGTTTCTATTTGTTGTTTAGGTCCCTCGCACCTAGCAACCAGAATTAGGAAAGTGTCATACATGTGTGCTATCCCTTTTTTGGCCTAGACTATTATGTTTAGCTTAAGATTTACCCATGAGATATTTAGATATCTATGGTCAATGGCCTAGTTTTATAGGTTTAAATGATTTAGGAGGCATTCAAATGCCTTGGTATTAAGGCATAGTCAATTTTTCATGAGGTCACTTATTTTCCAAATTAATTTAAACCTTTTCTTTAAATTATATTCTTACGTTTTGTCCATATGATTTTCAGTCCAATTTTATTTTCCATTTCACAATTTCATAAAATAATTTTCTCTTTTTAAAAATAGTTTTATTTTCACTTGATTTTTATGTGTTTCACCTTGAAATTTTTCTACAAATTTCCAAAAAATAGTTTTCACCTTATTTTTTTAATTTTAAAACCAACTCCTCTGGCTTTTTCTCGAAATTTCTCTTTTATGCCTAAAATCATATTAGGATCTCATCTCATTTCAAATCTTGCTTGGTTACTTTTCCTAAGCACTTGAAACCTTCATGAGATACATTTATGATGATGTCCTTTAGTATCCTTTTATGGCTTGTTTTTATTTATTTCTTGTGCTTATATGCTATCTTATATTGTGCTCGTAATTTTCATGTTATCCTAACCTATTAACGATGATAACCATGGCTATGTTTGTTTATTCCTAACAAACAAACTTCACATTCTCAAAACTAAATGAACGTTTTTTAGTTAAGATCATTTATGAATTTTTCATTAGGTTCCTATCAGAAAATTTAACCAATCAAAATGTTACTAATAAAGTTTTTTTTTTAAAGAAAATCTTGGGCATTTTCAAACAATATACTTTTAAAGTTAACTAAATTCATATTTTAAATAATGCACGATCAATACATACTATTTAGGCATCATTAGGTGCTAATTTTTCCTTACGTTTAATTGGCACATGAACTTTTTCAATGATCTCTAGTTTTATAAGATAACCTCAAAGTTCCACCTTTCAATTACAAAGACTAACTCCAATAGGTGACCAGTGCACCTAGCCCAAAAAGATTGGTTGATACTCCAAGTTCTTGGCTATTTTGTAATAGCCCTACCGAAATAGTTAGGCGAGCAATACTCAGCTCAATGGAAGACAGACAATTTTTCCAAGTCCAATAGGCTCTCCCATGATTCGTATCTCTATTAGGACATGTTGCGACAAAGTGGATATTTAGTTTAGAACATACGTAGAGGTAAGCCAAAAAGGGCAGGTAAAAGCCTTGGCTCTTAAAATTTTTTAATTTTCAGGTGTTTTATAAATAGAAATGGTAAAAAGTTCATTTTGATGCCCCCAAAAGTTTATATTTTAATATTTTTATGTTAGCCCTAGTATAAAATTCTTAACTTCACCCTTGAACATATGGATTTATAATAGAATAAAACGCTAAGATAGATAACCGAAAATCCATAATGACAACATTATATACAGAAAAGATTATTATTGCCAAAATTTTCTTACTGATGAAAGTATTTTTGTTCATTATACTTTTAAATTTTTATTTTAAATATTTTATTATAACAAATACTACTAAGCTTTAGAGCTCACAATTAAATCAGTTCAAGCTAGGTTATTTTGAACTCATATTATATCAGGGTCTAAATTTTTCAAGAAGGGTCCCTTCAAGTTTAGGTATTTTTAGCTTAGGTTCGGGCTTGGATCGATTATTTCAGGTCCTTTTAGTTAGGTTCGGGCTTAGGTTGGTTTTAGATTTTACTTTATTTTTTATTTTGTGTTAGATATAATCATTTTTATATAATACAAATGCTTAAACCCGAAAGTAAATTGTTATTATTATTTTGAAGGTTTTCTATAATAATAATATTTTTAATTATATTTGTATATTTACATCAACACTTGCTAACACCATAAGGATATAAAATTAATATGTTATGTAAAATCAATATTTTATATAATTAACTATAGAAAATATGATATATTATCATATTGATATTTAAAACAAATTGATTTGATAAACTCAAATATTCAACATATATTATGCATACATACAAATATAATTGCATACATTAATAACTAAATCAAAATGGGAAAATGCTTATATTCAAACAAGAAATAAAATTAAAGTTTAAGAGCCAGTAAAACAATGAAAAAATATATTAGCAATAATTATTGCTTAATTATTTGTCTTTATGGGTTGATCGTAACTTTAAACTCAATTTTCTAAGAAATCACAATTAAAATTTACTTGATTTATATAGTATATATTTTAATAATTTAATAGTTTACCATTTTAACAGCAAATTTAAATAGTAATGTCCAAAGAGAAGGAGATGATATAATAATATATGTATGATACTTTTAGACACAATACAATTACATGATATAAGAGATATATATATATATATATATATATATATATATATATGATAATATCATCATCCTATTAATTAATTAGATTGTAATTAAATAAAAATAATTATGTAAAAAAATTTGTGAATTTTAAATAATAGAAAGTATGTAAATTAATTAAATGTAGGCACAAAAGAAACAGTAGTAATATAACTATATAAATATCATATTTTGGATTTTATAATTCAAATTTTTTTCTTATTTTTTTATTTGTTTCATTATCTTGTATAAAATTAGTAGTATCTGTCTTATATAATCCATGAAGTACTAAAATTTAATATCGTTGAATAAGTGGATGACGTGCTTACCAGCAATCATATAGGAACACTCATTTGAAAATAATGAGTTGCACATGTAACTGATAAAGCATCAACATATCAAATTTTAAAAAATAAAATATAAAAATATATAATATTTAAAAAAATAAAATGTATAATTTAAAAAAATAAATATATAAAATAAGAGATCTTTTTTAGTGTAGCCTTGCAAACCAATCATTATGGCTTATAAAGCATTACTAATTATTGATTTCATTTAATCAAACATTATATTTTATTAATGTTGTAAAGGTATTTTTTTATCCATGAGAATTTGTTCAATGATTATTATAAATATCTTATGTAGATAAGGCAATGAAACACATTAGCCTTGCAAGGGAATTGTAAAGAGTTACAATTATGAGATCTTTATACATCAAGCCGTGTTTCTAAAACTGTTCTTGGTTATAATATTGTCAAGATAGGGAATTGACAATGAACAAAGACTAGTATATGTAAATCCCTATGCATGTGATGCATGCAACTAATTTTGTAAGTTGAAGTGTAGAGATACTTGAGGAGTCATATGGTTACGTGTTATGGTAATAAGTTCATTGAACATGATCCACTATGAGAGTTTAATTTGATATTTCACTCAAGTGTCTATGGAGTTTCATGTGTCAATAATGTAAATGATCCTTAGACTTGTCAACGTCATCTCATATGAGCAGCGTTATGCTTTAATTCCATCATGAATGGGTCCACAATAGATGCATTCTTATGGTAGGGTAGTTTTAGGTATTGCATGAATTATATGGTCGGTGAATGAGTGGTCTAGAGAGGATTCATCACCCAAGTGACATGAGGGGACATATCTCACATATACTTGGCCTATGTTAACTCAAAATCCTTGGCCAAAGCTATACTAATTATGGAGTTAACATATAGGAGTTGGATACTGATATGGAATAGGCCAAGAGTAGACACTAAACCATGCTCTTCCTAATTCCAAGATATATGATGAAAGGATAATTATTACACCGAGATACTAAACACTAAGGGGCTTGCCAAAACCATATTAACGCTACCTGCATGTTGGGTGGCCATGATGCATTGTTAGATATCAATCTTGGTCTATAAATATAAAATATTTTTATTGAGCTATGTTATATTTATTGCCAATATGATAGGGGCTTAATGGGGCACACCCATACAAGTGATTATTAGAAATTAAAATAAGACTAGATTAATATATCTAATATAAGAAATGGTTACTTAGGCCCAATTTGAATAAGTTCACATGGCCAGGGGCAAAATTTATTTATTTTTTAAATTAAAATTGAAAAACTTAGATATATTTAACCATGTTTGCCATCCCCTATGGCCTATAAGAGGCTTACAATTTGGCCGAAAGACTTTAGAAAACCTGAATTGTGATTTTGCCTAGAAACCATGAGGGGCATTGTGCAATTCTTGTGTTCTTAGAGAAAATTTGTTTTCTTCATCTCAATTTGATTGTTGAATCAAGGTCTTCTAACTAGAAATGAAGGTCTATTAAAATCTAAGTTACTAGCATAGCTCCTGGCAACAAAATCTCTTCCTTATTAAAGGTTTTCCAAATCAACTGTATGGATAACCATTAGAGACTGTACAATTGGACAGCTTTGGCTTACAAAAACTGGGCTCTATATATATCTTCTTATGTTCATGGAATTACTCAAAAACTTTTCAAGATTGAGGTATGTTCAGATCTTAATTCATTCTTTAAGTTCTTGTTTTAAATATTAATCAAAATTATGCAAGACGATCCGATTTAACTAATCTACGCTTTATCTTTTTGATTTTTTTTACTGTGATCTTTATAGATTAATTTATAAATTTTTGTAATCTGACTTGTTGTACCGAGACTTCCAACCATATTTAGTTTAATTAATGTTTGTTTTTAGTTTGAGCGTTAAAGAATAAATTAAAAGTTATTATTTAAATGAATTAATACTATTTTTCGTTTTTGTGCTTAAATAAGATTAATGCTCTTTATTGGTATAGAGTTGGCATACGAATTAATCAATCTTTTATATGATCGTGGATATCTATATCAGTTTTCACAAGATAGTAAAGTTGTTTACGAATTGATTAAAATTAATTATAAATTTAAGAAAGATAGTGGTAAAAAGAAAAAGACAATAGAATTAAAATATGGTAATTGAAGATCGGAAAAAGAATTGACTAAAGGGACAAATTAAATGAAAAATTAAAATGTACTTTACACATAAAAAATGTGCAATTATTTAAAGAAGATGAAATTATTTCTAGTTATATTATGTTTTTATACATTCTTATTATATTTTATCTTTTTCAGTTTTATATTAAGTAATCACTTATCATACATAGATAAATAAGATCAATATTATTAAATTAATTTCAGCACTAAAAACTAAGCCCTTCGAAAGAGCCCCAAAGCGAGCTCCAGTCCAAAAGACCCTCCCATATGAAAACATATGGTATCGCAGATAATTAATAGTTTAGTCCTAAAGTTTAGGTGTTTTATCATTTCAGTTCTACAATTTTTATATGTAAATTTTCATCTTAAAATTTATTAATTTTGTTAAATATTAGTTTCATTACATTTTAAACGAAAATACTAACAAAAAAAAAATTTAATTACCATTTGACTTGACCTTTTAACGTGGCATTCACTACATGTGGAGAGAATTTAACCGTCCTTTTCTTCTAATTTTTCAATCAATTGAAAAATTAATTAAGAATAATATTATAATATATAATATATATATAATACACTTTCTTAAAAGGTTTAGATGTAGACAAAATTAATAGGAGAAATGTTATAATAAAAATATAAATATCATAACAAAATAAGCCATATGTTATACGTTTTTATAAAATTTCAATTTAGGAAACAAAAAATTATAAAAGTTAACCAAAAAAAAAAGAAAAGAAAAACTCAAGAACCATAACTTATCTTTCTAGTTTGACCAAACAATCATTTTACGAAGTATAGCCAAACAGCATAATAAGTGATAACAGATTCATATTTTATAAAAATTATAACAAATGGATTATTTTGGTTGAAATTTTGAAATTAATTTTTATAAAAAAATATAAAAAAATGTATTATTTTGATTATAATTTTTTGGTTGCAAAATTGAAATTTTATAAAAATTATAACAAATGGATAACTTTGTTACGGTATTTATAATTGTCTTCCCCTTTATTTTGTCTATTTATAAATCTCTAATTATATATATAATATTATTATTTCACAACTACTTTTTCAGTAAATGGAAAAAATTAGAAAGAAAGGACAGTTAAATTTCCTCATAAGTAGTGAAATGCCATGCAAGAAAAAAATTATTCTGTTAAATGCCAGGTCAGATGTCGATTAAGCTTTTTGTTATTGTTTTCATTTGGAATGTAATGGAATTCGTTTGAAACAAAACGAAAGGACTAACGTTTAATAAAATCGATAAGTTTTAGGATTGAAAATTTACACATAAAAGTTTTAGAACAAAAATAATAAAGTCACCTTTGTTTTAGACCAAATTGGTAATTACGTTTATGCCATATATCCACCATTTCTAGTGAATTATTTTCTCTTTTTTTTTTTTTTTTTTTGTGAAATGATAAATTTAAATAAAATATTTATAATCATAATTGAATATTACATTAATATATAATATATTTTCAGTTCCTTAGATTAAAATTGTCTTTTTTTTCTTTTTATTTTAGGTCCATATTTGCATTAGCTTAGAAAATACCTTTTGAAAAAAAATGTGAAATTAATATAAAAACTGAAAACTCTATTTTAATTAATTTGCAATAGTTTAGAAACTGCCTTTACAAAAAATATGGCCATTAATATGAAAACTGGAAACTCTATCTTAATTAATTTAATTAATTTTATTTTAAATGTTTAGTTTTTACTAAAATTCAATTTGAATTTTATTATTTTATATCAACTGTTACACCAGTGTACCATATGTAAATCCCTCATTATTTCCTTTTAAACGATTCATACTTGCAAAATTTTAACATGGTTGCTTTTCTTTTCTTCTTTGTTTTTTGTTTTTCTTTTTTTTTTTTTTTTGTGCATGCATTCTCTTGTTTTCTTATTATTTTAAATATATGTCCTGTAATTTTTCTAAAAGATTCAACTTTCTTTTTGTTTACTTTAGTAAATATTTTGGATTAGTTTTATAAAATTTTTTATGTTTTTAATTTGCCTTTTCATACGTTTATGTGTGTGAGCAATAATGCCTATGATGGAAAGTATAATATGATTAAATTAGAGTGCCCTATTTGCAAAATGTAAGGTAGTTTGCTAAGTTGGAATGTCATGCAAGAAGTTCTAACGTTGGGAAAAGGACTGAGATGACAGAGCTTGCTTAAGAATAAGTGAAGTTTTCAGATAGAAAAAAAAATAAGTGGAGGAGATGTCCCAAGTATAAGATTTGTGTTAAAAAACTATAATATCGTTATGTTGTTTTCATTATTTCTCTATTATTATTATTATTATTATTATTATTATCTTGCGTATATTATATATTTTGTGCTCCCTATTAGAATAAATAAAGGTAAATTTGGTATTTAAAATTCATTTTTATTTTAAATATTTTAAATTAAATTGATTTAGAGATTTTTTTTATCCTTAGTTATTCAATATTAAATATAAGTATGACTAATGCTATTTACTCATACATTTATGATATACTTAATGTTATTATATTATATTCCTATTAATGGTAGTCATTCAATTCCCTTTTGATTTTCCAATAATTTACTTTGTTTAGGTTAGGTGAGTAAACTTTATTACCTGAAGAAGTATTTTTCTTCCTCTTTTTTTTTTTTCCTATAATTGAATTCTTTAATAAAAAAAATTTAATCCATACTTTTTTGAACTTTAAGAAGTATTTTTCCATTTTTCTGCAATTTAATGCTTTAGTAGTTTTTTTTTTTTTTTTTCATAATTGAATGCTTTAATAAAAAAACTTAGTCCATATTTCTTTGAATTTTAGGAAGTATTTTCCATTTTTCCATAACTGGATGCTTCAACAAAAAATTTTAATCCTTGTTTCTTTGAATTTCAATTTAATTCTTTAATAAATCTTATTTTGCTGTTACTTTTCTTATTGAATGATAATTTCAATTTTTAGTTTTTTTTTTTTTTTGGTGTATGAATACTTTGGGTTCTGTACATATCAATTGTGTTTTTGCAAAATTCCTTCCTTCATTCTTGAATTTGTGTCTATAATGGTTGATTGATTTTAGTGAGTTTAAATTGTTTTCTCCATGCATTTTCATCATTATGATGATATTTGTTGAGGGTGGTGGGGTTTACATTTGAAATTAGGCTATTTATGTTAATTTTGTTTTATATACTTTTGATTGTTGTGAAACGAATTTCAATTGGAATATTGACTTTTGAAAATGTATTTCTTCGAATATATATATATATATATATATATATATATTTTTGTGATTAGTTTAGACTATTTTTTAATTTTATCTCGTTTTCATAACACTTATGTCTATAATTTCCTTTCAATATACCAAACAGAAAGAGTGGGCGCTGATTCTTTCTGACAGAATGGAAATTACACAACACCAACATTCTCCGGTCTTCTTCCATTGAATTACAAGCATAGTACATTAACTACCCAAAAAAATAGTAATTAAGTAATTAAAATACGCGTTCATGCAATTTCTTTTTTCATTCATTTCCTAACTTAAATGGGTTTCTTTTAATTTAGAAAATATACTAATTGCTATTTTGCTAAAGTGCGTTTATTGATAGACATTAATTAAGGATTATTCAATTATTTTTCCAAAAAAAAGTATTATTCAATTATATTAAAAATTAATTTATTAATTATATTTTTCTCTCTAATATCATCTCGGAGTTGCTTTTCATCAAAAACCAAAATATAAGAGTAATTTGACTTTTGACTCCGAATATATATCATTAAAAGTAAATTAGAGAGTTTCAAATTTTAATAAAGATAATTAATATATAATAAATTTTGTGCATAATGCTATTATTTCACATTTAATTCTTTAAATATATATTATTCAAAACAAATGGAAGAGTTTCAAGTTTTAAAAGTGACAATTGAGGTCATTTTTTACGTAATATTATTTTCCATTTAACTCTCCAAATAAAGCATTAAATTATTCCGGGTAAATTGGGGAGTTTTAAATTTTAAGAGAGTTAATTAAGGTAAGATAATTTTTTTTTTCATAATAGCTTGATAACAAAATTTGATTAGCTGCCATCAGTCCATCACTAATACATGAAGCGAAAAGAATCAAAAACTTCGCGCCCAACAACCAACATGCTTTTATCACCATATATAATGCAACAACAAAACTAGGATTTTTTTTTTCAAAAATTCTTTGAAAATTTAATATCACTATCATTTTGATTAATTCCTGACGTTACGTTGTTTAGAATTAACGTTATTTCTTAACTTCATTTATTTTATTTATATTTATACGCATTCTTTCTCATGTTTAGAATTTTTTTTTTCTATTAGGTTGAATGGCTATAAATTTAAGGCTTATTTTTTTTTCATTTTTCTTTTAATTAAATTAATTTGATTTTCTAATATGGCTTTTTTTATTCCTACATGATGAACATGTGGATTTTAATGATTTTAAATTTCTTGTCAATATTGCAATAAAGCTTGGATTAGGGAAACTATCTTAGGAAACAACTATCAATGCTAATAGAGAACATTATACTACAATTGAAATACCAAAAAGCATAGCCAACAAAAATGACAGTAACATTTTTTTCTGCGACATCTTAGAAAATAAGTAGTAACATTGATACCGCTAATATATTTGCAGTTATTGAACTCAAAACGCATTCATGGATTTGAATTGATTTTATTTTTTATTGGATAAATGAATATATGGAAGCTTTTGCGTTTCACAATATTAAAATTTCAAAGTTAATCATGGAACTCAAGAAAATGACTAAAAAAATATGAAAATAAAGTCATTAAAGATGCAATGTACAATAAATCATGAATAAATTACATTTTTAATTAATATTAATTATAAATTAATCAATAAAAGTTGTTTGTTTATATTTGTGATTTTTACATTTATGCACTAAACAATATTTATATGCCATGTGCCGACGTGCTGAATTTGCATATAAGTTGAAAATATATCAATGTAAATTGTTTTTGAAGTTTATGTCCCTGTATCATTAAGGTAAAAGCTATATCTAAGTGATCATTTCGTGAACGCTAAAATATGCACCTGTCAAATAGAGATGAACTTCTAGATAATCAAAGGTGAAAACAATGTCGAAGGAAGAGTTATTGAAACAAATGAGAAATTTCATTAATATTTTTTATAGGTAGCAAAATTAAAATTCTTACCAAAAATGTTTAAATTATGAACACTACATTCCATATTTCAATACCTAAATTATGAAATGAGAAATTTTATAAACTCATTTACTTTAAATGCATAAATCAATTATAATTATTAATGCTTATTTAATTTAATTTGGCAGAAGCATTTTCTTTTTAATGTTTTAATTTAAAAATTTTAAAAATATTTAGGAAAAATATTTTTTTTATTAAAATTTTACTTATAATAATTAATCAAAAAATTTATTTATGTTATTAAAATTAAAGAAAAAAAATTAAAAGTCAAGCCTCGCATAGTCGAGCTATATTCCTAGTTTATATAGAAAATCAAAGAGGTAAACCGAACAGTCAAATACATTAACAAACAAACAAATGTATAACTTTAACAGATTTACTACAAAGTTGATAAAAAAATGCACGCTATAAAACAAAACTTGAAAACGAAACAATCAATAAATAAGGTACGGTGGTTTGGTGTGGCCAGCTTGAACATAATGGTAACATGTGGGCTAGGATTTGAATGGCTTCACTTTTCTGACATTCTTAAATGGTCGGCGCCGGTTAGTACCTCTATTTAATATTAACAATTTTTTTCATATTAATTTGCATTTTTTTTCAGTTTTTAGCTTGAATGCTCGAAATGGATGTCTCAACTACAGTGCTTGCAGTGAGGAGCCACATTACTTATATACTTGGGAGAATATCATATATAATATATATATATATACATATTTGATATGAGTATATTATTTTTTTTATTTTTTTAAATATTTAAAAGGTCATATTTTATATTTATATTAAAATATGTATAAAATATAAATATTAAACATAAAATACTTTAAAAATTAAAAAAATCTGAATAAAGTATATGAGAAGTATAAAAGAAAACCAAATTTCATCAATACTTTCGGTGAAAAAGACTTAACATATTTAAAGATAGAAGTGAAACTGGTAATGTGGTAGGTTACTAGGTTGGTAAATCGAACGGCTGCAATGGTTTTGGGCTTTTTTTCTCTTAAACAAGTGAAACTGGTAATGATAGTTGTTTAGCATAGTGCTAATTTTTTAAGAAGAGACGATTTTTTAAGAAAATTGATAAGCTTTTATGAAATACATTATATAAAAATTCAGAAAGATATAATTACCCTTATAATTTGATTATTGAATTAGTTTTTTTGTCAATGCCCCAACCGAATCAGTATTGTTTGACACCAACTTATTCAGGGGTTTTACAGTAATATAGATATCTAATTATGATTTCAATACATGTTCATGTTAATAAAATCATATTTATTAGCTGAATGCATTTGAAAAAAAAAAACATAATTTTAGACATGATGTTAAACCTTTCGATGTTAAAGTATAATTCGTCTATCTTAGGTTTGATTTTTAAAATAGAAAAAATCTATTCAATTCATTGGAGCTCGAATTTTACTTAATCAAATTTGATTTTTAAAATTAATAACTTGAATATGATTTAGTTAAGAATTGTATGTTGATGGAATTGAAGGAGATTACCACTCGAATTATTGTAGAATTGGCTGATAAAAATGATGATGAATATAGATGAATGAAAAATATGAATAAGAGTGTTTAGAACCATTTATAGTAATGGACTTTCAATCGTTGGAAGAGGCTTTAAAGTAGTATACTAAGTAAGCAAAACAAGAAGGACTTGGATTCCTAGGTCTCATAACAAAATTTCGAAAAACTCGAGATTATTGACAAGAACTTGTTTGTTCAAAGAAAGGTTATCATAAGAAAAAGTTATCTTCAAGGAAAGATAGAATTTGGGAACTCTTGGATAAGACTTGAGTGGGATGCAGAGCCCTGATTTATGCATCCAAGAAAGCTAATGATAAATGATTAATTTCTAGATTTTTTTAGAGCTCACAATCATGAACTTACTATTAAAAAAGTGCTCAATTTTGCATGTTCCTATAAAAAATGACTCAATGGAATTTTATTAATTTACTTGATGATTAAGGAATTCATCCCAGTAAAATCATGTAAGTTGCAGCTAATTGAGTGGGAGGCATTAATATGGTTGGTTTAATTGAGTGTGATAATTATTTGACTGTTAAAAGTCAAAAACAACTTGAAAAAAAAAAGATGAACAATTTATGCTTACATATGTCAAGGAATGCCAATCCAAGAATCCAAATTTTTGCAAACATTAAAAATGGATGCTAAAGGTCAACTAGCAAATCTTGTTTGGGTTGATTCTAGGTCAAGGAACACGTATAAGTATTTTGGTTTGACTTTTAATCCAATCAATTTAACAAATAGATATAAAATGTCTTGCCTTTTTTTTCTTTAACTGGACTTAATCACTATCATCAATCCATTTTATTTGGTTGTGATTCGTTTTGAGATAAGACCAATGGAACATTTGATTGGTTATTGAACATTTAGTTGGAAACAATGTTGCAAAGGTTTTACCACGTACTACACATCATTTTTGTTTGTCGCATATTGAAAAAAAGTTTTAGAGAATCTCAGTGATATTTACCATTAATTCGATGACTTAAAGAATCAATTTTTTAAATACATCCATAATACATTAGTTTCATATGAGTTTAAATAAAAATGGATAAAGAAAATTAAGAAGTATGATTTACAAGAAAATAATTAGCTGAAGAAGCTGTATTCCATTCAAGAAAAATAGATCCCTACTTACGTGAGATGCAACTTTTACATTAAAATATCCACCACTCAAAGAAGTGAAAGTATGAATAAGTATTTCAAAGGTTATATCAGCTCAAGCACATCAATGAGTGCATTTATGATTTAGTATGAGAAAATCCTTTATGCAAGATACAACAAGAAAAGGAGAAAATTTTCAAAACAATTAATTCGAAGTCAAATTTGAGGACATTGTACCCAATGAAGAACAAAGCTTCAAGGGTCTACACAAGGAAGACATTTAGAAATTTTAAAGACGAATTAACTCATTCTCAATGGTATGTTACAAAAATGGTCATTGTAAATAAGTAATTGTACAATCATAAAGAGAAGCTAGAATATTTTGCGACATTTGTTAGCTCATCAACGACTACAACTTATTCATGTCATAATTTTGTAGGCATCCTGAAAAGCATAAATTGACAATTTTGATTGAAAAATGTGCACTCATTACCTAACTATTATATTTTAAATCAATGGATAAGAGATGCCAAAAGTGAGGAAGTCGAAAGCATATGTGATGAAAAATTTAACAATGTTTTGGATTCTTCAATGATGTTATTCTATAGTGTTATGGTTTAGTCTTCGAGTTTTCGAAAAATGTTTCAAGATCTCAAAAACATTATGATGATTGCAATTGGAAGTCTATAACATTTATTTGAAGAGTTTGATGCCTTGAAAGTTAAAGAGGAGAAGACTAGAAGCACAAACATTTTGAGAAATAAGAATTCTCTTAAAGATGTTACCTCAAACAATACACAATGCTTGATCCTCTATGTGTGACTCCTAAAGGTCATCTTTGATCTCTAAGAACGAAAGGATTTTTAGAGGAAAAATGTAGTTTAAAAACATGTCCATACTATAAACAAAAGGGTAGGTTTTATGATTTTTCAGTGGAAAGTTTATATTTAATTTTTCTTAACTTTTATACTTTTATACATTTATCAAGGTGTAATTCTAGTTAAGAGATAGTGTCAAATCTCAATGTTGCCAAAACTTTCTATTCCGTTCAAACATACAAGGCAATCTTAAATATTCTAATTAATTATTAGTTTTTAACTTTGTGGAATCATGTTATTTAAAATTTAAAAAAAAATATTGTTCTAAATTTGTATTAATCTTATTGCAAATATAGATGACTGTAAATATCTTTATATATGTAAAATTCAAATATGACTAAAAATTGGTGTTAAGGACACGGAAATATGTCCTAGAAATCTATTCCTATGAATTTCGCAAAAAAAAAAAAAAATAATTATTATCTTCTAACTATTGATAAAATTTTATAATAAAAATTGATTTATGTGTTCTTCTTAATAAGTATTTATTATTATTATTATTTTTTTTTAGGATTTAATAATGGTCATGAATAATTATTGATTGAAGCTAACAAAAAGTTTAAGTATGATTGAATATGTTAATTACAAGAACATTTTGGATTTGTAATCTACCTAGGGCAATTATTTCAATACTTTCCACCCATTTAACTTGTTGAAATTCTTAATATTAGACTAGAAAGAAAAGAGTCAATTTCATGGCATTGAATTTGCCATCATCAAGCTACGTGAAGTACTTTTTATAATGTTTTTAATGGAGCTTCATTACTTGACACTCTTAAAGTGTTTTATGTATAAGGTAGTACTATCTTCAACTCATGAATATGCATTTTGTTTAAAAGCTACTAAATGAAACGATATCAATCAGAAAGAGTAATTTCTCATCCATTTTAAAGTTTTATATCAAAAAAAATATTTTGAATCCTACTGTGTAATAGAATCTCTTTAATATTGACTGTATTTATGTTCTTACTGTTTTTTGTCTCACAAGTTATGATTTAGTTGTTTATCAATCATATTTTGCTTTCACATTTTGTGTCTGTGTTTCACTTTATCTACGATAAAGTGTTAGAGTTGTTGTTTGTATTCGATAGAAGCAAGGCTTGAAATTTATTTGTAATGAATAGATGGAATTAGAGTACATGTTAATATATATTTGGTTGTATATTGTAGGTCAAGGAGAAAGCAGAGTGTGAAGCTTTGGGAACTTTGCCTATGTACTATTGAACCATTCTGTGAGCTTTTTTTTTTTTTTTTTTAAGTTGTCGCTCATAGCTATTGTTGTTGAAATTAGTTTTCAATTAATTTGCATGTCATATTTTGTTAGCAAACATGCACCATGAATTTAGCTTTTCTTAATTGGTTGAATGGAATCCCTAGTTAAATTTAATCTATTAGCAATTTCAGAGTAAGGTGTAAGATTGTGAACTATATATTATGCTCGAATACAAACAATTCTAGAATAACCAACCTTATTTTCTAAAAGGCTTTCTAGTAACTTACTAGTGGATGTGTACACTTTAAAGCTTATTGGCCTTTAAACTTTCATTTCTAGAGTAAATCTACAACTTACAATGTCCTTAGTGTTTCCATCCTTGTACTCTATAATTGGGTTTGAGGTATCATAGCTTGCATAGGTGTCCTTAGTCAATTGCAGCACTGAGTCTTTAATAATTATATAGCATTGTTTTCTTAGATTTTTAACTTGAAACACTAAATAATGTATCTTTTAAATCTTGTTCTAAATTATGACTGTTATTATGTATAGTAAGCAAGCAAGAGTTGTATCCATAAAGGTTGTTTTTAATTTATAAGTTATTAATTCAAAATTGTAATCTAACATGACCATACAAATTGCAAAGACTTTACAAAAGCCAAAAAAAAAAGAACTTTGATGCAAATAAAATAAGAAAACATTAAAGTAAAACTAAAATTTAAGGATACAAAATTTTACATCTTAACAAGAAACAAGTGATGAAAGGTATGGTTAAAAAAATCATTAGCCACCTCTAAATTTGAAATATAGCCAATAATCAAAATTATATTTCACACTCTTTTTTAAAAATAATAACCCTGAGACAATCACAAAGTCCATTGTCTCATTCTTTCCTTACTTCATCAGTGAGAGAAAAAACAACCTCCTTTACCCAATCTTTCTCCATTGAACAACTTAAAACAAGCTCTCTAAATTTAATTCAATGAAAACATTCAATCTAGAAAAATAGAGTATGTCAAGCAATAAATGCACTAGCATGGTGTACTTAATTTGAATCATACTCTACATTGTATTAAACAAAAGTATCCAATAATCATTGATAATGATTTGCTACTTATATTTAGGAATCTTGATAGTTATAGATCAAAATGCTAATCCAATAATCAAATCACTATAATATTCATCTCATGCACACCTAAATAGACAAGGTAGTAATTGACAACATCAAATCTATAGAATATAACAAATTCAAAAAAGAGTTGAAAAATATTTTGAAATTTAATAACAAACAATCATTTCTAGGGTTTTGAAATCACCTTTTAACCATAAAAGAATTTAGTTACACATGCTTGATGTGTTCAATAATAAATTCATAAGGAAAAACCAGAGAGAAAAAACTTAATGATGGTGGTTGGTTGTAATTTTTTTTCCTTTTAGTCTTACCCATGTTCTCCTTGTTCCCTCAGCCTTCTCTTAGTTTTGATCTTCTTCTCTTTTGGATGCTAAGGTTAAGTCTCTATTTAAAATAGTTGAAAAAGAATCTTAGCTAAAATAAGATAGTCCCAGTCAAAGTAGAAATCTTGCTGTCACTTTTACAACTAATTTGGTTGACCAATTCTAAAGTTTTTTTTTTTTTGGCAAGAATTTACCTGTTACTTGAAGTACAAAAATTAAGCTTTTATCAAAGAATTTGATCTTTTCATTATAATATCTTCCTCTATCTTATGATTATGATATTATAAGCTTATTAATATCATCATTGTCATGTTTTGCTTCATTCTCCAAAATAAATCTGAAATTAAAAAAACAAACATATAAAATAAAGATAAAAAACATAAAAAAAAAAAAACTAAAAATAGAAAGTGTATAAAATGTGTGCTTTATGAACTTATCACAACCTATCTGGCTGCATTTTTAACAAAGAAATTATTCCTTCTTGATCCATATGTAGTTCATCTTGAATACTTTCCTTAATGTTCTTAAACTTCTTTACTATCAATAGAGTAGAAGGTTTAAGGTGTAAAACACCAAAAGAATGATCTTCTCATGTTAAACACAAGCAAGTCCAAACATTCAAAAAAAAAACAAATAAACATAAAGACAAACAACATAACATAGTTCAACTTTTTAGAAGTTTGACAGTAATTTCAAGATCAATCATCTAACTAAATTAAAAAATATCTAATAAGATTTCACATGTGATCTCTAAAACCATGAAATTATAGGGTATAGTATTCAACCTTGTGTCCTTTCACATTAATTCAGAAAATGATCTCTTTAACTATAAAAGAAAAAATTCAATAGCAATTCAGAAATGTTTAATAATGAAGATGAATACAAGCCGCTCTTTCATTATGATTGTCTGTCATCTAGTCTTGTTTGCCATACAAAAGAAGAAACAAATTTACTATAAGTAAAGCCAGGGCTCATGCTTAATAAACATATAAATTTAATCAAAATTTAAACATACGTAGTAGAATTAAACAAATAAACATTCGAATTTCCTTAAGATCTCAGGAAGAGATATACATGTCATTGAATTAAAATTTAAAACATAAATCAAATAGAAGTCATACCTTTTTAAAGACTCATAATTATAAGCTTGCCAATCGCTCATGAACTTACCATTGGTTGATTACTACGATCTCTTCTTGAGGCCAAAAGCAGTCTAAGTGTTTAGCCTTTAAAGGTGATCCATGTAGATTCCTATTAGAAGCTTTTATAAGGTCTAGTGGTTCTTCGATGCTAGTCAAAAAGCTTTTTAAGCCTAAACCAAAAGATATATAGCTAACAGGTTTAGATCTGATGAGATCTAGGAATAATCCCACACCTATTACACTAAGAGGAAGAAGAAAACAACTTTGTAAGGAAGCAGCTATTTTGCATAGATCACAGTAAATAAATCTAAAAATCCCATATATTGATTTTGGTTGATTCCTTTAAGATAGAAAATTAATTTCATACCTTCATTATGATCAGAAACAATTTTAAATCACTCAAAAACCATGTCTATGATAAAAGACCTTTAGAAAAGTATATGGATTACATCAACCCCTTTAAAAAGTAAAAAGGTTGGTGCCTAGGGTTTTTGGATGCTATAATCAACCAAAAAACCTAAACTATGTATTTAAGTACATTTTAAGGTAGCTTAAGCATGACTAGTGGGTTAAATGAGCCCATTACTAACATACCTAGAACACTTTAGAGTGTTTCTTGAAGCTAATTAAAAATTTAATTAGCTTGTCCAAGATTGGGCCTTAATAGTAACTTACTAATATTTTAGCCCAATAGCATACCAAAGATAGCTATTCCATACGCGAAGCCCATTAGCAAGCTTAACTTGGAGTAGTTCACAACTAAACTCGCTTAACTTAATAATTAGGGCTTTTACTTTAACCCCTAAATTTATATGTTAGATAATTTAATTCATAATTAAATTTTCTAATAGAATTAGAATAATTTTTACTTCATATTAAATATAATTAAACAATTATGAAATAATTATTTAATTTTTCAAATGTAATTATTTAGCTTATTTAATATTATCCCTAAATTTATATCTACAAATAGATATTATCTTAATAAGACATTCTTATCTTTACTGCCATATTAAGGCATCTCTAATTAAATTTTATAAATCTAATTTATGTCTTAAATTATTCTTAATTGAACTTATTCAATTAAGTCCTCCTTATTAATTTTTAATTTAATTAAAACTTAATGAAATTTTAATTTTAATCCAATAGATCATCTTATTATGTGTGATCTATTAGGCTTCCATCATAACGGTAATAAACATAATTATCAATTAAGTTAATTTATATTTTACAGACCAAGATTGGCCTCTAGATGCAAAAAGAGTCGATATGATCTTTTTAAGAAACCTTTCAGTAATCAGGCTCCCATTGTACTTCGATCATTTCACCAGATATCATAGAAAGACTGTAAGTATAGTGCAATGTCTACTCATGTATCAGTCCATATTAGTTTCTGCAATTTATGGTTAATCTTATGAATTTAAAGAAATAAGTTCTCCTAAATTCATCATGAGTTGGCCAACGACTTTATCAAGTTAACCAAAGCCAAGAATAAATGAGATATGTCTTCGATATCACATGAAGTGGTGAACACTCTGTGGATCTCTCATCCACCTTCATATGGTTCATTCCATACCCAAAACCACCTTACCATAAGCATTCATCTATTGTGAGTCCATTTATGATGGAATTAAAGTATGACACTCCATATACAAGATGACCTGGTCTCACAGGTCTGAGGACTAATACACACAATTAGCACATGAGAACATATTCCATAAATACTTAAGTGATTTGTACCAAATGGAGCTTTCCGCAGGCCATATTTAGTGAACTTGTCTCCATATAACAAGCACCCATATGTTGTCCACAAGTATCTTTATACTTCAACTTCTATGAGATTAATGAGTTACATGCATTAGATGTATGGAGGTTTAGCATGTGCTAGTTTTTGTGCATTGTCAATACTTTTTATTGACATACAATGACTAAGAACGTTTTTAAAATCATGGCTTTGATGATAAGGATCTTATTGTCATTACTCATTACTAAATTTGCAAGGTCATTGTGTTTAATTGGCTTTTATCCAATTAGTGTATGCATGATTGTCAATCATGCCACTAGCATGAAGGAAAACCTTAAATCACTAATTCAAGTGATTGGTTTGCATTATTAAATATTATATTGTTGCAACATGCCTCAAGGTGGATCCTTGCAGATCTATAGGTGCATGCGACTTAAAATATTTTTCTGACTTGGAAATGTCTTTTTGACCAAGACTTTTCCTTCGCGACGTGATGAGAATGAGAAAGTATAGATTCTCAACTTGTGATATAGTGAAGGGGACCATAAGACGAATCGCTTATCTTATTGGTTTCAGATGACCATCACGAAATGGCCAATGCTTAGAGTCTCCACCGATCATTTTGGGCTAGGCATGATTGGATGCCTATTGAAACCTATGTCTTGAGTTATAAAACTCGAAACATCGATCCCATGGTCTATGTAGTACAAAGATTTGCCATTTGGGTTCAAAAGTTCGTTATGCATTATAAGGCATGAACCTCTTCACGATGCCCAAAATTGGTACCTCACTAGCTATGTCTTATCTCGATTTCGATTCTTTCGATCTTAACTCGTCACTATTTCGATATAACCCTCTTTTAATACATAAATTTTATGAAAACGCAAATCCAAGTTTTGATGAAAAGATTTAATCTCATATACACCTTGGAGAGATAGGAAATATAGAAATTTTCAATAAAAATGACCTCTGGATTTACTTTGAAAATGGAATGTTCTACTTTAGGCACTGGAGAGATACCCACGCAGAACAATACCTTTAATTTTATTTGAAATGATTAGAAAACATAAATGTAGATAATTATCACAAAGAAATTACGTTAGTAATGCAACAAATGAAGTAACATAACATGGATCATTCAATGTAATGATAAATAAAAGGGATGGACTATTGGAATTTATCTCACAATAGGCATCGATTATCTAGGAATAACCGAATTGACAATTTTCAATATGCATATAGGTTTCTTGATTGAACAAGGTTTGTTTGACACATTCATGAAAGTCCAAAAAGGAGAAAAATTTAATTATAGTTGAAAGACAGCATTGGAGTATCCCCTCAGAAAGATGAGGTTGGAGTATCCCCGTGGATGACAAATAATTTTGACTAAAAGAAGATTTCTAAATGTTGACAATTTTGAAAAGCGGGGTTTAAGTATCCCCTTAGAAGATCAGGGTTAGAGTATCCCCTCAGAAGGTCGAGGTTGAAGTATCCCTAAAAGTGACATATCTGACACTCTTTAAATAAGTCAAGTTGGAAAACTTAAGTTGATAAAACTTTGTGATTTAGAAAATGAGTGAGCATTTAATAATTTTTTGCAAAAAAAATTATTGTGAATGAGGATGGTAAAGATGTAAAAAATGTTCATGCCTTGATACGAGCTTGTGAGAGGTCGAAGCATGTTCTCAAGTCTAATCGGGGTGATACGAAGACATTCGAATGTCCCTAGATGAAATTCAGGAAAACAACCTAATTTTGGTCATGACCAAGAATAAGGGACAGCATCGCGTGATCCCACTTTTTGAATTTATTCTAGATTAGTTTGAAGGCTTTAGAGAGTGGACAAGATACCGTTAGAAAGGTAACTTGACGAGGGTCAATCTAAAAAAATCTCTTTTCGGGGGAAATAAAATTTCAAATTTGGGTCAATTATGCTACTGATAGAGCATGTGAGGAAAAGGGTGTGTCAAAATTCAAAAAATCATTTTGGACTCGTTTGGTATCAAAAGATTGCAAAGAATATCTTTCTAGAAAGGGAATTTTATGACCTGTTTAGGAAAAAATGTTGGACAGACTTGGAAAAATTGTTTATTAGGCCTAAAAGGCCCAACCAGAATGCACTTTGTTAATTCTAGGGATTCCAAACAGTTTAGGTTTGAAAAATCATAACTCTTTCATCCGGACTGATCTGGGCTGAACAAGAACTTGTTTTAAAGATATTTTGACACACTTTTAGAGAAAAATATTAAAAAAATCATAAAAAATCATTTTGGATTTTAAAGTAATTTTTCAATTTGTGACAGTGATGCTGCCAGCAGGCGAAAAAGCAAAGTAGAGGATATTTCTTATTTTCTCTATGTTTACAGTTCCAAACTCGAGTCATCGACATTTGAACATCCATGACTGAAGGAAAAGAGTGGCATGAGCATTGTGAACTCATTTGCATAGCCTTGGAGTAATTTGGGATGATGAAACAGCTTGTTGATCATACCACTCAAGGTTTTGACTCAAAAATAAGGCACGAGCATTTAGGGAACAAGTGTAAGGCCATTTCGTTGGAAAATAAAAAGCTTTGAGCTCATTTAATTAGGATTACAGATCTGGGAAAACTTCATCTTCCCCAAGATTTTTTAGTTAAATTTAAGGAAAATGCTAAGTTCATGCTAGTCCCCATTGGTTGAGGTTAGCATGCTTGGCTTAGGGAGGTTTTGAAAATTAGTTTTTTTTTTTTACGGCCATCAAACATGCACTTTGACAAGGAGAAGACAAAAACATACAAGGGGATATCACATAACATGAATGGGGATGCTAACTTTACCACTAGTCTAGACAATGAAAGTGTTATGCACTTTGACAAGAAAATGTTATGAATGCTGAAAATGATAATGGTTCATGACAAGATGCAAGCTAATGTATAAATATGCTTGAATTAATCATAATGAGATGCATGGATATGGCATAAAATGCATAAGCAAGAGCTATCAAAATAATGAGGATGAAATGAGGCATTTTCCACATCAAAGGGGCATTAAGGCATCTAAATCCTAAACTACCACAACCAAAAGCCACAATAATGCATGAAAATCCTAAGAAGGTGATGGAAACATGGAGAGCTCACTAAAATGATGAAGATGCTGAAAAACAAAAAATAAAAGTGATAAAGTAGGAAGTTATACCAACAAAACTTTAATTTTTTGCCAAATAGTTGGAGCAGCAAAGATGGCTTGAATTTCCCTATTTTCCTTGTTGCTAATAAGCAAGAAAAAGAAAGAAACAATGAGGTTTTGGTTTTGGTATGGATAAGGGTGATTTTCAGAATGTGTAGTAGTTGAAAGTGAGTGTTTAGGGCTGTTTTCAGGTACAGAGTGAAGAGCTATGGAATTTGGTTTTCTTGATGTGTGAATGTGTTTTGGAAGCTAAAAATGAGCTGAAATCTCCCCCCTCCCTCAGCTGAGATATAAGTGGCCTATTTATACCAGCATTTTAGAGCCAAATTGAAGGTGTTTTTGGTCATTTCTCAAGAGGGACAAAGTGATGTCAGCTTGATGGCTATAGAGTGGCAGTAGGGAGCAACTTGCTGCCAATGTGATGGACATAGGGTAGCTGGTTTAAATGCTGAAATGATTTTTCCAAGCCATAGGGTAGCTGATGGCGATCTTGGTCAACAAACTAGGGAAAAGTAGGGTGATCGTGTGACATTGACCTTTTTGATCTATTTTAGACTTCAAAAATGTTTTGATTAATTCAAAAGTCCAAATTCATAATCTGATATGGGTTTTGATCTTTTATGATGCAAAGAAACGAGTTAAAATCAAGTTTTTGATCAATGGAAGATGAGTCAAAAATTCTCGATCTGTGGAAAATGGCCTGCATGTATTGATACATTTGGCCCAAAAACCTACAATGTTCATTGTATCGATACTATAAACCATTGTATTGATACATGTTGCCATGTATCGATACTATAAACCATTATATTGATACATGTTCTCATGTATCGATACATTTCTTTATAGAATGCATGTTTTGGTCTTGGCATGGCCTAGTATCGTTATGTGAGCTCCTGTATCGATACATAAGCTCATGTATTGATACATTTACATGTTGTATCAATACAAATGGGGACATTTCAAATTTTTGGATCATTAAAGCATTGTATCGATACATGAGAACCATGTATCGATATATTCAAGCAAAATTGTGAATTTTCTCATATCTTTTGTCCCCCGACACCTTAAACTATGTCCTTTAATGCCACATCTTTGTATTTATCTTCTATATGATCCATAGGCCTTCTTAACCTCCTCAAAAAAACTTTTTCAACCCCTTTTCACATCCATGTCCCAGATTGTTAAAAATTAGCTCAGATAAAATATGGTGTCTACATATGTACTTTCATCCAATTCTATTGGCTCTATAGCATATACTAAATTTACATTCTTCCATTTATTTACAAGATAGAGGTAAAATGATTACCAATTGAAAAAGGGAAAAGAAAAAAAGTAGATGAAAGAGGGAGTATAATATGCAACATTTATTATTTTTTTTAGTGGTCAATGCTTGTCTAAAAAACATTCTTGTCAAGCAGTTATGCTTAGTTGATGCAACCCTTTCCTTAATAAATTCTAGTACTACTAAAATTTAGAACTATATCTTTTTCTTTCTTGGTATTTAATTGCAAATATCTTCTTTGATTACAACATATAAGATAAAAACAAACATAAGAAGAAGTACTGAAGCTTATCATTGAGTAAACCATAAAGTTCAGGTACTGGAACCATAAAAAAAAGAAATTAAATCTTCCTATATGAATGCACACCTTTTTAACTCCAATGGCCAAATATGGTTTTCTTTATTTTTGTTTTTTTAATGGAGGACCAAATATTTCTAGTGTGAACTTTAACTCAATGAGACATTATATCTTAGTTCAACTTTCATTAAATCATTAAAAAGCAAACTTTCTATGTAGTTACAAGTTAAAAACTTTGAATGTCTTCAAAACCCTGTAAATTAAACAAATAAACATGAAAAAAAAAGTGAAAAGTGGATAAAAATACCTTAGTGGTCAACCAAAGGTCCAACGAGAGACAAAGAGCATTGAAGTGAGCAAAAACGAAGCAGTAGCAATATGATATGGCAATAGCATTTTCACACAACAGCTCATCTTCATTGATGTCCTCTTTTAAATTTGATAAAACTATACTATAAATTTATTTCCTAAAGAAATGAAGAAAAAGGGATTACTATTTATTAACTGAAAATGCGAGCAGTGATTGAGTTTTTTATACTTTTTCAAGGACTAAAGTAGTGAACTTTATGGATTTTGTGTCACAAATCAAAATTCCCAATTCAATTAAATCCGTAAAAAATGACCATCCAAAACCCAACAAATGCATGAAAAATAAACCATTTCTAAACTACCTTTGATCCAAATTTTAAAAATAAAATCACATACACTTCTCTTCCACATCTTCAACTAGGCAGTGAAAAATTTTAGAAAACAAAAAGATAACTTTTGAAAGTTTGAAAGATAAGAAGATAAGTCCAAACCCTAACATAAGAGAAAAGGAATTGAAGAAAGAAAGTTTGAAATTGAAATGAAACTAAGGGACAAGAAAAAAAAAAGAAATATGAGAGTTTAAGGATTCAATTACTTGAAAATTAAAAAAGTAAAGCACAAATCAAGATTAGCATATTTTTGAGAGACCAAAATATGAAAAAAAAAGAATACAATAAGGAGAGAGGAAAATTATAATAATTATAATTAAGATTTAATTATGTTTAATTAAATTTATTAATATTTATTTATAGTTTTTTTATTTTACTCATTAATAAAATATTTTATTGTGATTTAATGATATTGCATGGTATAAAACTCATACACTGTCGATTCATCAAATAAAAACTCTAGTACAACACAAACGCAAAACTTTAAGATGTTGTCTATTTAACCAAGCTAAATACGGAAGCATCCCTATCTATACAAAATTGTTAAAAAATCCTTAAGGAATTGCTGTGGGCCACGTTTCGGACCTACTTTCTCGACATGTGGGGAGAGCATTCCCTGAAGGTTTTAACTTTTTTTAAGTTTTTTTTATTTAAAGTTTTAGTTTTAAGGTTTTCTAATTTATTTTTTAAAATTATATATTTAAAAATGTTAGTTCACAAGGAAATTCACATATCGATTCGATATTTATACTTGACTCATTCAAACAAGATTTTCTTATTATCTTTATTTTTCTCTTTTAATTTTATTTTAAAATTGTGTATTTATGAGAGTTGATCCACACAATAATTCATTAGTTGATTTAAAATTCATACTTGATTCTAGGAAAAATTAAAAATATCTTATTAATTATTTTTATTTTTTATATTTAAGTTTTTTATTTTTATTAATGGGTTGATTTGCATAAAAATTCATAGGCCGATTTAAAATTCTTATGCAACACGCTTGAAAAATAAAATAAAATTTTATTAATTATTTTTAGCTTTTTTAAATTTAAGTTTTTATTTATATTTTTTTTTAAATAATGTTTTTAAAAGAGTTGTATTATGTTTAACCTGTGGGTCAATATAGAATGCATGACAAGCATAGAAAAGTTTTAAAAAATATTTTATTACTTTATCACTTTTGTAGACACCTCATTTTGTCCAGACAAGCTTTTGGTATCTTAGGGGTTAGGTAAAAGGTGACAAAATCAAAAGAAATAGAAATAAATTGCCCAACAACAAAGTCTTTTTTGGGGAAGATCTAAAATGCCTAAGGACCGCCTTAAAGAAAAATGCAAAAATGAGGCATCAAAGATTATTTTCAAGGTGTCATTGGAGTCGTTCAAATGAGTACACAAGCTAATTTTCATCTCTGTGTGACCAAGATAAGACAACTCGAGGAACCTAAGGTATGTACGGCTCATATGGGTGCTTAAACACTGTCAAAAGGCTTTCACATTACCAAAATTTTGAATTTCCATGTGTAGTATCGACACATGAGGGTTTGGTATCGATACCTAGCATGATTGTATCGATACAAGTCTTGGCAGTAGCTAAAGTTGTGATTTTTTGCGAAATGTATCGATACACAAGCATGAGCATCGATACAAGTCCATGGAGTATCAACACAGGGCTCTAAAGTCTCGAGACTAGAAACAATTTTTGTTCTTAGTATCGATACACACCTCTTTGTATCGATACTCAGGAAAAAAATGCCTTGTGTATCGATATAACATGCTTTGTATCGATACAGTAAGGCATTTTACCTTACTCGGACCATTTTTCAACATTCGAAAATATGATTCAAGGATGTTTTTAGCACCAAGAAATCATCATAAAGCATTACAAACCTTGGCTTTGGGCCAATTACCAGATTTAAACAAGTTTAGGGCCCAAGCAACCAATGCCAAAGGTCACTTTCATATTCTTTTTTCCAGACAAAATGGCCATTTGGTTAATATAGTTACCTGACATGAATTATAAAACCAATAAAGCTATTAATTAAAAACTACTAATCAAGGGAGGTAGGTGGTCTGTGACGTTTGCTTCATAGCATGATTGATAGCTAAGTTTGTTCTTCATGGTAACTTCTCAAGTTTGCAGCAAAAGATCAATAAGGCAAATCTGCTTGGTTTTGTGGAAGTTGCATGGCATTTTATCTTCTTTATAGTTTTACTGCAAACGGTTCAAAGTTGGAGTTATGGATTTGTTCTTGTAATGATCGTTTTCTCTATGTTTTGGTGTTTCATTGAGCAGTGGTTGTTTTTGGGTTTTGTATTTTTCCTAATGCTAGCTTTGTGTCAAGCTTGTCTTTGTTTTCCATTTGGATTCTTGAAAAAACTTTGACTTAGCCAAAAAAAAAGAAAAATGCTATCTCCGAATTTTTCTCTGAAGTAGTCATTGAGAATGAAAAAGGTGTATGACAAAACATGTCGAAAAAGTCGAAATGAAAGATCTTCTTTGAAGGTCAAAAGTTAAAACTAAAAAAGATCATAAGCTCAAACAGGAACCGTCGAAGGATTAAAAATACATTGCAAAGGTGTGTGGTAGGTAAGGAATATAAATAATTATTTTAATTAGTGTCATGCATATGTATGTATATATATTAGCTGGATCCTAACTAAATAAATAGAAGGCGAATTGCGCTTGTTCTTTCAGAGAGGCCAGCAAAACTTGTCATCCAAAACCTTTCTCAGTCGGTCTTTCAAATAGTTGAGGCGATCATGATGCTCCAATTCCTATCCTATGCCACTCTCTTCATTGTTTCATTTCTTATAGTTGGAGCAATAATCAATTCCATCAAAGCCCGTCCAAAGCTTCCCCCAGGGCCAATTGCCTTACCAGTCATCGGCCATCTCCACCTCCTCAGCCCCTTTATTCATCAAACTTTTAACAAGCTGTCTTCCACCTATGGTCCCTTGATGTATCTCCGTCTTGGATCTGTAGAGTGCGTTGTGGCTTCTAACCCAGAGCTTGCCAAGGAGCTGCTCAAAACTAACGAGCTCACCTTCTCTTTCCGCAAGCACTCCGCTGCTATTGACCACCTTACTTACAACTGTTCCTTTGCCTTTGCACCCCATGGACCTTACTGGAAATTCATAAAAAAGTTGAGCACTTATGAGCTTCTAGGGAACAGAACCCTTGGCCAGTTTCTTCCTGTTCGAACCAAGGAATTACACCATTTCATAAGCTTTCTTCTTGAAAAGTCTAAAGCAGGTGAATCTGTGAATATAACTCAAGAGCTGTTGAAACTAACCAACAACATTATATCACAAATGATGCTAAGCATGAGGTGCTCGGGGACTGGAAACCAGGCCGATGGAGTAAGAACTCTAGTGCGGGAAGTGACTGAGATCTTCGGGGAATTCAATGTCTCAGACATCATATGGTTTTTCAGAAACGTGGATCTGCAGGGATTCCGAAAGAGATTCGAGGACATACATAGAAGGTATGATGCATTGTTGGAAAGCATTATAAGAGATCGAGAAGAAGTAAGAAAAAACAAGAAAAAGGGAAAAAGAGAGTTGGACAAAGGAAATGGTGATGAGGTCAAGGATTTTCTGGATATGATGCTTGATGCAATGGAGGATGACCACTCGGAGATGCGGTTAACCAGAAATCATATTAAGGCCTTAATCTTGGTCAGTTTCTATTATAATTTTTCTACCATTATCTAAAACTTATTCATTTGGAATTATCAGGTCTATTTAAAAGAAAATTAGGTAATATATTTTATTATTAATTTTAAATACCTTATCATCGACAAAAAATAAAATTATAACATATGATATCCCATATGATTTACTTAAAAAGTACAAAATTAAAAGATTAATATATTAAATAAAATAATATGCAGTAATATTATATTTTTGTTTATAGGAAAAAATATGTAATAATATTATATTTTTGTTTATATATATATATATAAAAACTCTGATGGGTGAAATAATAATCTTCATTTAGATCATAATTTATTTTTTGACATATATATTACATAAAAAAACTCTTAATTTTTAAGATTAAAATAAATAAATAAATAAATAAACAAAAATAAATTCATTTTATACGTTATTTTTACTTTTAAAATGAAACATAACTGAAAAAACTTTAAAAATATGTCACGTATTATTATATGATTAGATAATGTATATTTTATTTAAAAATGTTATTATCAAATAATACAAACCCAATGATAATATGACTACTAATTAAATATTTTGCGGAAGTAAAGATGTCAAATTCAAGGGGAAGTGAGGATCTTATGCCTATTTTATATTCTGCCTAAACCTATGCCCGTAGTAGGGAATGAAAAGACTGGTATGTCTGCTTTCATTTGGTGTATGGTTGCTACCTTTCCTAAGAATCTATACAGAAAATATATGAACAATCGGACGAGAGGTAGCTGCCGGCTACACAGCCAGCTCCCTGGCCGACACGTGGCCGCCAGCAGCTCCATTGGTTTTTTCTTTTAGTTTAGTCTTAATTTTTAAAATTTATTATTAAAAATTATCAGTTTTAAAAAGGATTGATCCATACGAAAATTCATGAATTAATTTGAAATTTATAGCAATCCATTTGAGAAAAAATATTTTATTATTTTATTTTTTAAATAATTTATTAAAAAAGGTTAGTTCGCTCAATAATTTAAGGTTTATTTAAAATTTATACTAAATCTGATTAAAAAAAATTATTTTATTACTTATTTTTAATTTTTTATATTTAATAAATTATTTTTATTAAAGGATTGATGTTTACGATAATTTATAGGTCAATTTAAAATGCATACTCAACTTGCTAAAAAATTATTTTATTAATTATTTTTAATTTTTTATATTTAATTTTTAATTTTATTTCATTTTCAATTGATGTATATGAATGAATTATTTTATACGTGTCCTGTGAGTTGATTTAAGATGCATATTTGAAAAATACGTAACAAGATTAAAAAGTATTTTATAATTGATCTTTTTGAATAACATTTAAATGATATATTTAAAGAATTTGATCAACATGTAAGTTGATTTAGGATCTATATCCGACTAGTTTGTGAAAAATTTTAAAATATTTTATTTTATTTTATTTTTAAATAATATATTTAAAGGTCAATTCATATGTTGACTTATAAATGAATTTAGAATCTTTACCATACTTGTTTAGAAAAATTAAAATAAAAAATTATTTTATAAATTATTTTTATTTTAATTGTAAATAATTTTTAAAAGGATTGATTTATATATTAACTTGCAAGCAAGTCAGGTGATTGATAAAAAAAGTTTAAAAAAATAAATTTATTTCATTAATTATTTTTATTTTATTTTTTAATGATGCATTTAAACTGATTAATATGCATATTAACTTATAACTAAATTTAAAATTCATACTCGATTTTAAATATAAAACTTAAATATATAACTATTAGCTAATATACTTTAATTTAAAATTAATTTTATTAATAATAGTTAAAAATTATAAAAAATAAAAATCTCTAGCGAAGTGAGGGTATAACTCTAGTGTCTTTAATTCTTTATTAGTCAAGTTGAGGAATTGATGTTTACTTGTACACTTGTGATTTGTGTAGGACTTTTTGACAGCCGCTACGGACACAACAGCGATTGCGCTTGAATGGGCATTGGCTGAGCTCATCAACCACCCAATGGTTCTGAGAAAAGCTCAACAAGAGATTGACCAGGTCGTGGGAAAAAGCAGGCTTGCAGAAGAATCTGACAGTCCTCGTCTCCAGTACCTCCAAGCCATAATTAAAGAAACGTTTCGCCTTCACCCTCCGATCCCAATGATCAGCAGAAAATCTATTGAGGAATGCAAAATCCAGGGATACACAATCCCTGCGCACTGTTTGCTGTTTGTAAACATTTGGGGAATAGGAAGGGATCCTAAGGTGTGGGAGGATCCTTTCAAATTTAATCCTGAGAGGTTCTTGAAATCCAATGAAGCCGATAATTCAGGGGTTATAGATGTTAAAGGTTTCCATTATCAGCTGTTGCCTTTCGGTACAGGGAGGAGGGGCTGCCCTGGTATTTCTTTGGCGATGCAGGAGCTGCCTACCACCCTGGCAGCCATGATTCAGTGCTTTGACTGGAACGTGCAGAATGCCGCTGGTGTGGTTGACATGACTGAGCGGCCTGGACTTACTGCTCCCAGAGCCAAAGATCTGGAGTGTGTTCCAGTTGCACGCTTCACTCCCACTCTATTTTCTACTTAATAAGCAGGCGACTGCTTCAACAGGCTTCAATATAATAGCCATGGTTGAGTCTTGACTTGAGTGTTCTCTATTGGATCTCCTATATTTGAAGACCCCTCTAGTATTAGTGTTGAAAAAAAGTTTGTATTAAAATAAGTTTTAGGTTAAAAAATTGTAATAGAAAAATATTGTGATTTAAAAACTTTTGAGTAAGCTCATTGTCGTTTGTGCCAACAAACAAATTTCATTGTTGCGAAATTATATCGCAAAAAAAATTGTAATATTAAAAAAATTTATTTAAAATAATAAAAATATCATTACGCCAAAAGCTGAATTAGACAGCACTTTTTTAGAAGCTTGTTTTAAAAGTAGTACAGAGTTCCTTAGACGGCACTTAACGTAGCAGTTTTAAGTATTGTTATATATTTATACCACAAATAAGTTGCAGCATTTTTTAGTTCTTTTAAAACATTTCATTTTTGCTGCTGTATCTTTTACTGAAATCAAACTAAAAAAATTGTAAAATCATCATCGATTACCTTGCCTAAAAGAAGCATGACCTTCTTAAAACCCAACATCACGTCAATTAACCCTTTTTCTTATAATAAAAAAGAATCAATTAATTAATTTTACAAAATAAAAAATAATTAATTAATTACATAAAAATGACTATCTCAAATTGTTATTTGAAAAGATAAACTTGAAATTGAAAAAAAAAATAAAAATCAAGTGCTTCTTTTCCTTTTCTCTTCGATGTCTCTCCCCAAATTGCTCCCTTGCCGCCATTGTTGAGATTGAAAGGACTCTCTCTCGAAACAATCCCCTTAACGAAGGAGTCATGTCGCTTATCAATCGCATTCGATTCTTCTTAAATTCTTAGCTTTTGAATTAATCAGAGGTTCAAGTTTTGTCCCTGTCTTTTTTTTTATCTTTCCAAATTGATAGGGTTCTTCTTATAGTCTTATCTGCTTGATTCTTCTTTGTTATTTCTCTATTATTGCTATCAATGACATTTGTGAGATATCCGATTTGATTTCTACTCTAATCAGCAGCACCTCTTCCATCGAAAATAGACTTGGCAAATGGGAATTGCATCAAAACTTAACATTAATTAATTAAACAATTGACTATTCTTTAATACTTTTTGGAGCTAATGGCATTACAGACATGAACCATGACTACGCAGTTTTAGACTATATCTAGGTTTTATGAGGTCAGTGTATATTTTCCAAACTTCAAGGTGGGAAGTGTATCTTCAGATAATCATATTTTTTTTTATAAGTTTATATATTTTTCCTGTTCACTAGTTACATGCTTCTATTTTTTTCAGGTTATTGCTTGATTGAAAGCTGAAAACACTTCTACAGCGTTCTATTTATGAGTTTCCAGAGACAAAAGGTGGCCATTTCCTTATATTTCTCCGGTGTTTTTAGGATTGCTTGATGCAGAGGTATATTTAACCTTTTTTTTAATACCTAGGCAATGCGGCATTAGTAAACTTCTTATAAGTTGGTCTCGTGGTCAGATTTTAATCAGGATAGTCCTGGATACCCTGAATAGTTAATTTAGGCGTGTGTATGGTTTATGATTCCTATTAATTGGCTTCCTATAACTTGGCTGGTCATGCAAGCATTAGTTGAGTAAGATTTGTTTTGACATGTGTAGGGTTTGTGATTCCTTATACTTGGCTTCCTATAACTTGGTTGGTCATGCAAGCATTAGTTGATTAAGATTTGTTTTGGCATGTGTATAATTTACCTGTACTTGTAAAGAAATGTATATTTAAGAAAAAAACCTTGTGCTATTTTTGTATGATTTCTCTTATTGGATGGACTAGATATGGTATTTTTGGAATTATGATCTTGATGTACCGGTACGATTGCAACCGATGAATGTTCTGTCAAGTTGTGGCCTGAACTACTCTCTAGTGGGACTTAAATGGAATTGCTAAGTCAATGTTCAATAAAAGCTTTGAGTTATGATTCTAATGTCTTCTAATCTTTATTGTAATAAAACTAAGATATTAAAGCTTTGAGTATTGATCCATAGCATTTCAACGGTCGTATTTTTATACGTTTAATTGCAGAGTATTGATGCACAGGGCAAATGCATCAATACAAACAAGCGAGAATAAATTAGAATCATTCAAATCAAGCTCGCAACGGCTATATTCTTTCACCAACATTCCCAACGGCCACATCCATGATCAAGGCTATAAATAAATCTCTCCAAAACTTCTAACAAAAAAACGAATCAAGAGACAGTGCTTAGAGTTATATCTTTCATCTTTTTTCATCCTTTTTGCTAATTAGTTTATCTTTGAATATGATTAATTCTTACTTTTTTTGTATTCTTTATTTTGTATCTTTAGATACATATTTTTTTTGAGTCAAAATTCTTATAAACACCTAGCCTTTAGAGGTTTTATTTGTTTACACTTAAATCATTGTAAAAAGAGAAATTCTTACTTAGCCATTGGAAAATAGAGAAAGTTTCTACTTAGCCTTTGAAAAGTAGAGAAGGATTATATCTTAGCCATAAAAGATAAGGGGTAAAGGTTCTATTTTAGCTTAGAAAGATAAGGAGTGTAAAGGTTATACCTTGCCTTTGAAAGGTTAGATAATTCAAGTTAATGAATTAGGAAAATCTGAAGTAAGTGAAGCTAAGGTAGAAGACATTGGCAATTGAGGCGAATACTTGAGTTTACTTCTTTTTCCCTATCTCTTTAATTGTTTTTATTATTCATTAACAGATACTCCAAAAGTTTATAGTTTAGTTTTCTCAATTTTATTTATCAAAGTTTTAATTTGCCAAAGTTTTTGAGAAATAAATTCATCCCCTTCTTAATTTCATTCATCCACTAAAAAGTCTAACAGTTGGTATCAGAACTTATATTTTATTCTTATAGGCTTAACATCCTTGAGTAAAGATCAACAATAAACCAAGCAAATGGTTAAGTGGTGATATCTTCGGTATAGGCTAAGAAGGACATTCAATCGTGAGGCCTTCTCTATTCAATGTGAAGTTTGTATTGGAAGATAAGGATGAGGCTATTTGTCTAAGCAAATGATTATCAAGTTTGGAAGATAATTGTGAAAGGCCTAATCATCCCAACAAAGATGATAAATGGTCTTGAAGTTCCTAAAAAAGAATAGGAATGGGATGAAAAAGACATTAAGATAGCTCAACTTAATGCCAAGGTCATGCACACACTTTTTATGCATTAGGCCCCAATAAATACAATAGGGTGTTTTTGTGTGATAATGTCAAAGAGATATGGAACAACTTGGCAATCACACATAAAAAGACCAATCAAGTCAAGGAGTCCAAGCTAAGCATGCTTACCGTTGATTATGAGATGTTTAAGATGAAACCAGAAGAGAACATCAAGGAGATATTCAATTAATTCATGGATATTGTAAATGGCTTGAAAGGTCTTGGGAAGGTGCATTCCAACAAGAAGATGGTTAAGAAAATGTTAAATAGCCTCCTTAAGTCGTGGGAAGCTAAAGTGACCATAATGGAGGAGTCAAAGGGCTTCAACCTCCTTGCCTTTGACAAGCTCATCAGATCACTCCTTACATATGAAAAAAAGATGAATCATGGAAAAAAGTAAATAAGGAAAGTTGGAGTTATATTAAAGGCATCCATGAGTGAGAAAAATCAAGATAATGAAGATATGAAGATGATTATATTTGCAAAAAAGATTGAAGAATTCATGAAAATAGATAAGGGCAAATCATTTCAATCTAAAAAGGCTAACAAGGTGGTGTGCTACAATTGCAATGAATCAGGCCATGTTAAATCCAATTTGCCCATTGTCAAAAAAAAAAAAAAAAAAAGAAGAAAGCATTTGTAGCAATTTGGAGTGACGGTGACTCTTTCGATTATGATGACTCTAAGGAGACCAACTTGGCAACCTTTGCTTCATGATGGCTCTTGATGAGCCCAAGGTAACCTTATACTCTTGTGATTCAAATTCTTATACATTTGATGAATTGCAAGATACTTTTGATGAATTTGCAATGAAGTTTGAAGAAATGAACTCAAAATATAAAAAATGATTTCAAAATTAAAAAAATGAAAATGATTTTTTGTTGAAATAAAAAATTAAGTTCGAAAATGAAAAT
The DNA here is from genome assembly GCA_038381835.1 of Adansonia madagascariensis. Taxonomy (NCBI): domain Eukaryota; kingdom Viridiplantae; phylum Streptophyta; class Magnoliopsida; order Malvales; family Malvaceae; genus Adansonia; species Adansonia madagascariensis. The sequence goes on along the minus strand of JBBYHL010000022.1, from coordinate 14,169,762 downwards.
AAAAATTTGAAAAATGATTAAATTGATTTCAAGCTAAGAATTGACATTCTAAAGAAGGTCAATTTTAATTTGAAAAGACAAATTGAATGCTTGAAACAAGAAAAAAAAATCATTTTAGATAAATCTTTTCAAGTTAATATGACCAAGTGCTCACATCATAATTTTCATGGTCCTAGTTCACATACTTATCCTATTAAGAAAAGGACATAATTTAAAGTTAGACAAGTATGAGTTCCTAAGGGAACAAGAGGCTTTCAAACTAACCTTCAAGGACCTCAAATAATTTAGGTACCAAAATCCAAGTAAAAGTCTCTTATAAGTGTGTTTTGGAGCACTAAAAGCAAAGCAACAAATTTGGATGTACTAGACACACAAGGAAGTGTCATGGGTAAACCTCTAAGCCTTAAACTTGGTTTATCTTGTCTTGGTTGCCTTTCCATAATTTTCAAATGTTTTAATGAGAAATATTTTTTTTATATTGTTTTGATGCAAAATGATTTTAATGAAAATTCACATTTTGCATCTTGAGTGATTGTAAGCTTATTCGTGTATGTATTTAATGATTTGGTACTAAATAATGAAATACTAGATTGATTTGTGAAATATTGTTATAAAACATGCACTCAAGCATGATTTGTGCATTAAAGCTTGATTTTGATAAATCTCATGTTTTGAGTTGGTGAGAAGCTCTAATGCATAGCTAAAGAAAATACATACACTTAGGAGGAGCATTTAGATGTTACTTATATAATTTTATGCCATAAAACTATTTCTTAACAAGTTTTTAAGACTCTTTAATGACTCAACTTTATGAGGCTTAAGATGGTTGATCATGTTGTTTGCTCATATTTTATGGTTTAAACAAGTTTAGTCTACATTGAAAATGCTTTTAAACTTGTGCATATGTGGTTTGAATTTAAATCTTTTATTTTAAGACCTTTAGTTGCATATTATCTTTTTACGGGACCAACATGCTAATTTATTCAAACTTGACTTTAAAAGTTGTTTCAATCCAAACTTTTGATTATTCATATGAGTTTTAAATGTTTAGAATCAAAAGTTTGCATTAGAATATCAAATCATAGGTTTTGGAATGCCATATTGCATATTTTTCTAAGCATTTTTTGAAAAACTTAAGACATGTATCGATACTTAGAGCCTTATATCGATACAATAAACAAAAACCTAGATTGTACCAATACAATGAACTTTTTATCGATGCAAAACTATGTGGATCGATACAAAGCTCCCTTTATCGATTCAAAGTAGTGAATTTCAGCCAATTTCGTGTTGTTTTGGTTCTTAAATGCAAAATTGGTCTCTTTTATGGGTTCACTTGAAATGCTTCATTTTTATGATTCTTAAACATTAAGGAACATTGTCTCATACCTCATGACATGTTTAAACATCATATTTGATTCATCGATGAGTGTTTCAAATACATGACTTATATGATTAAGTGCTCATATTGCCTCATGATTTTCAAAAACACAATTTTTCTATGCATAATTATTTTTGTACCTTTAATGAAAACATTTTCTCGCATTATAACAATTGGTATCATATATACTTAATGTTTTTCATTTATTAGCATTTGGTATCACTTTTTTCAAAATATCATTCAACTCATTGAACATCTTTCATTTTTAACAAAACATGAGCTTATTGAATTTTTTTTACAATTAAAATCTTGAATCCTTTAATGTTCATCTTTTGCCAATATTTTTGTTAAGTTTTTGCACGGCTCATGGAGATAAAGCTATTCTTGAAAGATTAACACTTGCATAACAAAGAACCAAACTAAGCATGCAACCTTTTCAAATCAAGCCAAAACCATCAAGGATTGCTTAAACAACTAGGAAATATGAATGTCAAAATCATAATAAGCATGTCATCAAAGTTTGGTAAGGTTAAAGTAATCACTAAGCTAATACTATTAAATTCTTATCCCTCAACATTAAGTTTTGCGATATACATGAGTCAGCTATATACATTGATATTTTTGTATATAATGTATACTTAAAATGTTTGCTTTGAATGAATCCTTGAATATATCTAAATGCTTATCTCTTATCTTTAAGCATGTTCATTGATTGAATGTTTGCTCAAATGATTTTATTGATATACTATGAATGAGCAAATGATTTTCTAACCTATAAAATTTTGTTATATTTTTTTGAAAAAATTTTTAACCTTCCATATGACTACTTGAATCACTATGAGTAGTATGCATGTTTATTAAACATTCAAAAACTTAGCATCTAGTGCATCTAGACAATTGGATTAATAATTATTAAAATTCTTCAATAATTGGGATGTTCTATTACTCATAATCTCAAATATGCTTAAATGTCTACAAAAAAAATACAAAAATTGCATGACAGACATTAAGGCTTAAATACATACATTTTCTAAATAATTGGTATACATGCTCTTAAATGATTCCTGATTGGTATACATCTTAAAAATCTTGTTGGAATTAGTGCCATAGATTTGAATTAATTTACCGTCACCTTTTTAATATTCTAATAAGAGGGAGCACATTAAGGGTTAATTTGCATGCTTGTACTTCATTTATATATACTTATGCTAGCAAATAGGAAGATTTTACATCTACTTACAATATTTATATTATTGAAATCCTTAATATCTTGTGTTGGTATTCTTATAGTCAAATATGACCAAAAATGCCATTGCCAAATTTTTTAACAGCTTTTTATAAAATCTTCAAAAATCTTTTTCATAATGTTTTTATTAATAGAGAGTTTTACAAGCAAATTCACCTTAACTTTTGTCATATCAAAAGAGGGAGATTGTTAGCTATATTAGCTTTGAATTAATCTCGATTTTGATATAACTAAAACTCAAGCTTAATTAGCTTATGTTTAAATATTTTCAAGTTAGTATTTTTTTAATGAAATATTTTGTAAACACTTTGAAAATAATAAAATAATATTTTAACTCCTTTAAGTACTCAAAAATGTCTTCTTAATACATATATTTATGTAAAACATTTTAAGATAAGTTTTATATGTTTTTAAGTCATGAAAAACCTCTTAAAATTGATTTTCAAATGCATGTATCGATACACTATCTATATATATCGATACAATGCTTAGTAGTAGCTTAACTTGCCTAAATCCCTTGTGAGTATCGATACAAGTGGCTATTGTATCGATACGATAAGAAGTGTATCGATACAAATGTTTATTGTTTCGATACAACAAGATGTATATTGATATAACCTCTTCTTGCATTGATACATGGCTGTTCAACAGTTATATTTTATACGTTTAATTGCAGAATATCAATATACAAGGTAAATGTATCAATATGAACAAGCGGAAATGAACAAGAATCACTTAAATCAAGCTTACAATAGCTATATCCCTTCACCAAATATTTCCAATAACTATATTCATGATCAAGGCTATAAGTAAGCCCCTCCAACACCTCCAACAAGAAAATGAACCAAGAAATTGTTCTTAAAGTCATATCTTTTATCTTTTCCATTCTTTTGGCTAAGTAATTCATCATTGTATAGGATTGGTTCTTCCTATCTTTGTATTCTTCATTTTGTATTTTTAAATACATATTTTTTTAGCCAAAATTCTTATAAACACCTACCTTTTAGAGGTTTTATTTGTTTACACTCAAATCCTTATAAAAAGAAAAAAATAGGTTCCTATTTAACTATTAAAAAGTAGAGAAATTTTCTACTTAGCTTTTGAAAAGTAAAAAAAGATTATATCTTAGTAATAAAAGATGAAGGGTAGAGGTTTTATATTAGATTAGAAAGATAGAAAGTGTAAAAGTTATATCTTGTTCTTGAAAGGTAAGTTAGTGAATTAAAGAAATCTGAGGCAAGTAAAACCAAAGTAGAAGACGTAAGAAAAAGAGGCCGAGCCTCTCTAAATATTTAAGTTCTCTTTCCTTGTCTCTTTAATTGTTTTTATTATTCATTAACTTATGCTCCAAAGCTTATTGTTTAATTTTCTCAATTTTACTTATCAAAGTTTTAATTTACCAAAGTTTTAAGAAATTCACTTCCTCTTGATCTCATTAACCACTAACAGATCTAACAATTTATTAACAAAAATAATTTTAAATTAAATTTTATTAAATTATTATTATTTAATTATGTTTTGTATTTAGAACCGAATATAAATTTTAAATCGATCCATAAGTCAACTTGCAGATAAAAATAAAATAAAATAAAATTATTTTTTAAACTTTTTTCCTTAGCAGATCAAGTACGGATCCTAAATTGACTTGTAAATTAAAGTGCGAACTTTTCTCTTTAAATAAATCATTTAAAATTATAATAAAGTAATCAACAAAATAATTTTTTATTTTTATTTTTTTATGCAGGTTGAGTACGAATTTTAAATTGATTCTAAATCTTTCTTTCTTTTTTTACCTTTTTTTTTTTCCGAATGGATCAAGATCCTAAATTAAATTATGAGTCAACTTGTGAACTAACCCATTTAAAATTAAAATAAAAATAAATGATAAAAATATTTTTATTTTAATTTTTTCTAAAGTAGGCTAAGCATGAATACTAAATTGATTCGTAAGTCAACATGCAAATAAATCCTTTTAAATATATTATTTAAAAAATAAAAATAATTAATAAATAATTTTTTAAACTTTTTTCCAAACGAGTCAAATACAGATCTTAAATCACACATTTAAAATATACCATTTAAAATTAAATAAAAAATTATTTAATAAAATGATTTTTTAAAAACTTTTTTGTGCATGTTTTGTACCCTTAATCGACTTGTAAATCACGTACAAACTAATTCCTCTAAATATATTATTTAAAAATACATAAAAACAAAAAAAAATATTCTAAAAAACTAAAAATAATTAATAAAGTATATTTTATTTTGTTAAGCAAGTCAATTACAAATTCTAAATCGACATGTGAGTTATTATGTAAATCAATCTTTTTAAATACATTATTTAAAAATAAAATAAAAATATAAAACCCCAAAAAAATTAATAAAGTATTATTTTGTATTTTTTTTTTCAAACAGATCATGTACGAATCCTAAATTAACTCGAAAGTTAATGTACGAACTAACCTTGAAATATATCATTTAAAATTTAAAAAATTAAAATTTTTAACTTTTTCCATGGATCTCCTACAAACAAACTTCTTTAAATACATTATTTAAAAATAAATATAAATAAAAAATTTAAATCTAAAAAATTAAAAATAATTAATAAGTTAAATTTCTTTTCTATTTTTTCCCAAGCACGTCAAGTAGGAAGTCTTAATTGACCTATTACTTACTATGCAAATCAATCCGTTTAAATATATCATTTAAAAATAAAATAAAAAGTAAAAAAAACTTTAAAAATAATTAATTTTTTTATTTTTTCTCAAATAGGTCGGGTACAATATTAATTGACTTGTAAGTTTGCATGCATACCAACCTCTTTAATAGTCATTGAAAATGAAACTAAAAAATTAAAACTAAAATCTAAATAAAGAAGGCCAACATGTGGAAGAGAAAGACCTCTTAGAAGTTTTTTTTTTTTTAAGTTGCATTTCTTAAACTTTTATTAAGATGAAAATTTTTAAAACTATTGACCATATTTATCCTAGCTAATATATCATTTGTCTTGAGCTTACAAAATTATTTATCACTAATATTTTATTAGGTGTAACTAGTTCACTCATAAGAATCTATCTTTTATTTTTTAAAGTAACCATAATAAGTTAATTGAGCACATGTAAAATTCCTCAAACTAGACCGGACTTCACCTGGTTAAACCCTCAAATTCACAGCCAACCAGCTTTGGAACAAATTTTGATTTCCATAAAGCAAGAACAATATCAGCTGCTACGGCCAGAAAGCTTTAAAACCATTTTTTTCCTTTTATTTCCACCATGTTACGTCTAACCTAAACCTAAAAAGACGCTCAATTTGTACACAAAATTGACAGTAATTTGGGGGTTATTGAATGTCAAGATCCTAGAAAAGAGTCATAAATCCTACATCGACTATATGCTAAGTCTTCACACCATTTTCAACTTGTGAAGCTTAATTAGTTGAGATGGACAATACATTACATGTTGTTGGAACACAGTATTCGGTACCAATGTCGGGTCTAGAGCTACTAATGATGTGCCATTAATGATGGTAAGCTCTTGTTGTAGAGGTACAACATGATGGTAGAGAAGAATCCCACTAGAATTCAATTAAGTATGCATGTGCTAACATCATTTTTCAACTTGTGGACACTTATGGACAAAACCATGGAACCCAATTGGTCGGCCAAATGCTTTGCATGTTGATTACAAACGTGATGCTAAGGTCGCTCCACTTCGAACAAACTTAGTTGATATAAGCTCTAAGATTATGTTTGGATTGAGAGGAAGAAAATGAAATGGGAGGGAACAATTTTTTGTTTGAGCAAACATTTAAAACAAAAAGCAGTGACTTTTAGAGGGCCAATTGCATCAACCACACCCTCTAAAACTTCCATTGGGAAGGAAGACTTCTCCCTCTCTCTCTTCCCTCACAATTTGCAAACATAAGCTAATCTAGATTCTCTACAACCTTTTCTAATTTACCAAAGTCAAGACTCCATTTTACTTGGTCTACCCAAGGATTAGCCACAACCGGCCACTCTTCATGTGGTAGTCCCGTACTAATATGAAAATCCAATAAATAGAGCGAGGGAGAAGAAATAAATAAAGATAAAGATATACAAAATATGACCTACACGTACATCCTTAAACTTTCCTATGCCATGACATGAGAAAGCTAAAAAGTAACTCTACATATCAGCACTCATATAATCACACAAAATTCAAACCTGCAAAAGGACTTATTTTCATTTTCCCCTCCAAATTGTATTTACTCATGATAGAATTAGAGGAAAAAAGACAATAGGATTCATACCATATTTTCGGTGCAGCATGTTAATTGTTTACCCACCAACAACAATGTTTGTACAAAAATTCAAAAGACATTGCTGGGGAAAAGACTAACAATATCAGCTTATGAAAATTCTGAATCTAAACCTGTCAACTTTGATGAACTTCAACAACATCAACTCACTCCTGTAGATCCTGGAAACAGAAAAAGAACTAACTGAAATAGAGATTCTTGAGACATATATTAAGTAGAGTGATATTCACATAGGTTAAATTTGACTAACATCCTTCATATGCTGATTTTTAAGTGGTCAAACTTAGCAGGCAGCTGCCACTAAAAGTGTCAGAAAATTTAATAACTTCATCCACACAGGACATAAATAGTGCTTAAACTGCTGAGGCCTAAACAATTATCATCTAAGAGACCAGATGGAAAAGACCAACTGGCCATTATGACCTGAGATATTGTCTATGCTTGAGCACTCTCAATAATTTTTTTCCCCCCTTGGAAGCAGCATATTTGGTCATGTAGAAAGCTTTAATAAAAGTTTAAGGTTCTCTAAGCAAATCTCATTAACAAGTTCAGTTTTTTAATATTCTAGGAAATTTCATCTTTTTGGAGTACCATATCTAATGTTCTAGTTGTCTGAATAATATACAAAGGTTGTTTCAGTCCACAGCAGTTATTAAAGATGGGTAAGATGAAAAAGATATGCACCGGAGAGATGGCTACAGTATTTGGTGGACTGCAAAAAAAAGAGGCAGGCAAGGAAAGGGAGAGGCAGAGGCAAGGAAGGAAAGCAGCCTATACTTTTCAATGTTTCAAGCAATAGATGGTATGATACTTGATCGGTAATAAACAAAAAGATAGTTTACAGTCTATTTTCTATGCTAATCCCTATATGCAAGCTGCAATAACCAAAAGACTACTCCAACAGCTGATAGGAGAAAAGTTCTTGTCATTAAATCAGATAACTGACAAATTTCAACTTTTCAAGACTTTAAACCGAAAAAAAACACAACTCCAAGTTCCAGTGTTGAATCATTGTGTTTGGCCATAAGAGATAGTCTTTATCTCATCATATTATTGAATATGCATTCAAATACAAATGCATACGATAAAACATATTGGCCTAGCAGTTTACAGCAAATCCAGCAAGAAGTAAGACTATATGCTAACAAAGGCCGCAAACAAGAGGAACTGAACCAAATACCTGAACTATCCTGGTCAAATAACCTTGAATTACCATCCAGTACTCTAATTTTGGAGTTTGAGTCTAAAACTAATTAGTGAACTATTAAGACAAACTTAAAACCATTTCCCCTATAGATTTTGAACCAAGAACTCAGTGGACTTAAAGGGAAAAAAAAGTCATTGTGCTCAAGCTTTTTGAACTTAGTACTTACATATCCCTTTCAGGCATTAGATAACATTCTCAGCTTGCATAGGCGATAATTTATACAGAAGACCTTATTCAATCCTTATTGAAATACAAGTAATATGATCAATCCTACACTTTTACATAAAAGGGTGAGGGTTAGAGCCCTCCATTAAACTCTGTATACCCCCTTTCATTATCTTTTATTTACAGAGGCTAATCAAAGGACAAAAGGCCTATGAACGGGCCACACCCTAGGTGAAAAATAATTAATAACTTAATAGATTATGATATTTTAAGCAAGTTTACAAGCCAAGCTTAATAAAAGTTGTTTTGGTTCACTAATTGAAATAGTGCCTAAATTTGATCCACTGCTACCACACTATCACTTAGTACAATATATTATTTTTTTAATTCTAGATATCATTATCTTAAATTATCTTAGTATAAAATTTACTTATCGTCACCAATTATTGGATTTCCGTTGATGAATCCTATATGACTTTATTAAAGTTGGTTGGGTGTGGGTGTTGAAGTTGACGCTAGTAAACAGGTGATTGGGCATTCATAACCTAACCAGAATGGCCATACTAGCACTAAAGCATACCAACTCATTTGACACCCTTAGATAACAACTAACAGGTGTAATCAAATTTTAATATCTGTATAGAGGATTACCACTAAAAACAAATAAAACATGAATGGGCAACCTAGAAAAGGAAGGAGTTAAACTCATGGTTGAATAAAACATTAGTCCTACCTGGGAAGCAGGAGCATCATCAAGTTTAGGAGGAGCCAGCTTTGCAGGATATCCATCAAAAATACGAGAACAATCAGAATATGCTGATCCAATTCCAATGCCAGCACCAAAGGCCACAGATGCCCATCGAGTCACCGGACTCCCTGGTGTGACAAATCAAAATCCATCAAAATTATGAATCCAAGGAAGAGGAAAAAAAAAACTGGAAAGGTACAGAACTAACAATGTTTAGACGGAAAAAATCAATGCAATTCAAAGGGAAGAACTCAGTAAACTCTGTCTACAGCCTAGATGATCATCTATTAAAAGTTAAAAATGGTACTGCAGTTTAATTAGCTCGGTTTTGCTTGCTAGGAATGATGGAAAAGTTTTTAGTCAATGGTTAACGTACAAAAGAGGAAGGTGGTTATACATAAAATTAAAAGCCTTTTTTCCATCCTCCCTGCAATGCAAGGCCATAATCAAGTTCATCAATTCGGGGCAATTCTACAGAAAAGGGCAAAAAAGAGCTAGTTCTGGCATTAGAATATAAGTGGGTGAATAAAAAACAAACACACAGGGATGTAAGCACTGCTCGAATATCTTAGATAAGAGCATAATGATATGGTAACGCCAGTCATACACTTGGTCTAAACTGTTGCCAATTCAATGGACGCTAAAGACTAGGTATGTCATGTATATGCATATCCATCATATCTTCATCTATCTATATCTATGAATGTGGGGAACGTACATGTAAAACTTGAAAAGCAAATACTACCAGGACATAGGTAATGTTGCAGATGCAAAACGGCAACCCAAAAAAAAAAAAAAAATCAAACCAAACGATTACAAGAGTTTTGGCATTCAAACACACTTAGTTCCATTCCACTTCTGAGATTATTATATAAATTGCATCACATCTAATCAGTATTGAAAATACATTGGTAAATGGTGACAACAGAAAACAATATGTCTAGAACCAATTAGGCCAATCCGCAATCATTAACTACCACAGATCCTAAAACCCATAAGTTTCAATCATCTAGCTTAATATTTAACTTAAAAATGCTAAATTCTACTTACTAAGTAGGATGCAAACGAGAATTTCTAAAACTATATCTTAAAAGAAAATAAAATGATGAATTTTCGGAAAGAGAGACAAACTGAAGAACAGGAGGCCGCCAAAAGCGCCAGCAAAGGATGAGTAAACGAAGCGACGAACAGTCAGATCGAGGCAAGCGTCCCATTTTGCGTTTACATCGTACTTTTCCGGTATCAATTCCTTGTTCTCCGCCATTTTTTTCCTTTTTTTCAACTACTATTACTGTTTTTCTTTCTTCGTGTCGTTGCTTTGATTTCCTTCTTCTGCTTCGTCTTCCTCTTGGCTAATCTGCTGCTGCTATGCTTCTAAGATAGGTAACGATTCTCTGACTGGTGTTTCAGCCTGAGATGAAGAATTAAGCTTCTTCATACCCTTTTCCAGGTGTAGGGTTCCATAATTTGGGCTGGGAAATCTGGGCTTTCATATTTATGTTTGGGCTTAGTGGCATTCTTCCCTTGTTTGTCTTTTCTTTCTTTCTGGCAGACAACCTTGTACTGTGTAGAAAACATCAATTGAGCACTTCTCTTTTCATTTGATGTTTTATAAATAATTGAATTCTTAAATCGATTATTATTTTGTGCCGGTTCAATCCCAAATTGGAATGAAGCTGTTAAACTCAAAGCCCAAGTCACCAGGCTTATGATAGTATGAGTTAGTAGCATAATAGGCACGTGGTGGTCACTTAGCTTTTTAGAAGTCAGGTTGAGCTCCACCTGTTGAGGGATGGGTACCTCTACCCATAACCACGGAAATATAATAGCAAACGACATATAACACCTAGGTATAAATAGCCCAATTAGAGGCTAATCTTTGATATGCATTCTACGGTTTGTATAGTTTTATGGTATTTATCTAATATATATTATTTTTTAAAAAATTTTTATTGACTTAAGTATCAGAGTATCATGAGAGTCAAACTCCAATGCCCTCTAATCTTTTTTTCCATCTCAGTAGAGATTTAGGTTATTAGAGAAATCAATTCGCCACTAGAAAAACAACAACAAAGCAAAATCAAATAAGTTGCATCACCCATAATTTGTTCATCTCGTTGCAATACTGGATGGACATATACTAATTGTTTTAATACACACCTTGATTAAATTTTTTTATTATAATATGCACCATTTAGAATGTGCGAAAATAAGTATTAGCTCAAATAAGGAAGACTTTTGGAGATTACAAGTTCAAGAGGACTTAAACAAGTCGAGCTCCATGTGCTGAGGAAAGGTCATCTATACCTACAACCATTAAACCACAATAATATACAATACATGGCACCCCATGGACACACAATCTAGGTATAAATAGCCTAATGAAGCCTGAATCCAGGTGTGCATTTTGAGACTTATAAAAGTTTATAGCATTCATCTAATGTTCATCACTTCGTATCAAACCTTTACTAAATTAAATATTAGAGAGCATCCCTGAGGATAAAGGTCAAACACCAATGCCCTCTAACCTTTCTTTTTAATCTAAATAGAGATCCAAGTCATCAAACACATTAGCTAACCACTTAAAAAAAAAGCTATGTCAAATATGCTCATCACCCAAAACCCTAATGCTTATCACACATCAGCTCACCACAAAAAAAAACATCACAAAAGCTAAGTAAAGTAAGTAACATAACCATAACCCTAATGTTTATTAATCTCATTGTAATAACAAAGGGGTGTATACTAATTCTTTTGATGCACACCTTAATTAATTTATTATTATCATCGCCATTTAGAATATGTAAAACTAAGTATTACTTCAAATTAGGAAGACTTTTGAAGATTACTAATTCAAGAGCACTTATACAATTCAAGCTCCACCTATCAAGGCAATACTACAAGGAAAAGATTTATTTTCGATGGAATTTTTCATTGAAACAATCTGTTACTGTAAATAAAGTAGCTGATAATGTTTTTGTCGGCAATATCTTTTGTTGGTATTTGAGATGAAATATTTCTATCATTGATATTTTTTAGCAACTGAAAATATCAGTTGGAGATAATTTTTAGTGACAAAAGTTTTCATAATAGAATTTTCAGCAATGGCATTTTTCAAAAATCCCATTGCTGAAAATTATCTTCGATAAAAATTTTGTTATAAAAATCATCAAAAATAGTTTTCCGCAATGGAAATTTCTATTGTTGAAAATGCTTTCGATTTTTTTATTTTTATTAAATGTATTGTATTATTTTTGTTTGATATTTAAATGTTTTGAAGTTAAATAATTAATTTCAAAATAAATATAATTTGTATTTATCATAATAAAGATGTAAAATGTAAATATATTAAAAATAAATAAAATACAATTAAATATGTTGAGAATATATTAAAAATAAATAAAATTGTATGTACAATTGTATAAAAATACAAAAAAATACATCACTATAAATGCGGAATAGGAAACATGGAAGGTTACTGCTAGAACCGATTGCTCGTCCATTGAGGAGCCGCTGAAGCAGTTGTTGGTTTTTTTAGGTCTGTGCGATCGTGAAATTTGTATGCTACAACTGCTCCTGCATCCCTAGCATCTACTAATGCAATGAGGGAATTTGCTGCTTCTAATTAACTTGCTGCTAAGATATTGTGGACAAAACTTGTGGAATCTAACCAACATTGTCCATCTTCTCATGCAAACTAGGATCCATTTTAGGTGGTTATGTCAACAGCGATGCCTGCTGGGTAGCGAAGGAGTCGTTGAGGTATAACTTGCAACATCAGACATCGGTGATCCCCCAATAGATGAAAAATTTTGGTGTGCCTTTGGCCTAGTTTCGAACCCATAGATTGTGTCCGAGTTGTCTCCATGCCACCAATAACCTGAGACTAACTTTAACGGTCAAAATCAGGATATGACAATGGATTTTCCCCAAATCACTACCGTAAATTTACAGCATAGTTTTTCTTACAAAAGCAATGGAAAGTATTAATTAATATTTAATGCAATATAATAGCATTATAAATCTATAATAGATTTATCACTAAAACTAACAGCACGGGACTTTCCATTGATGTAGTCTCCAACACCTCCAACACATTGGTGAGTTTGCATAAAGACTTCTAAAAATGTGAGCTCGCGCTGCAACTATTGTGACTGCGATGAAAGAAAATTGATATTTAATTCAAACTTACTCATACAATATAATTAATGACAAAATTATTATTCAAAATTTCTATAACAAAAAATAGTTTAATTGATTACTTATCATCCTCTATGAGTCACTGGAAAAGGAACTAAGCCACCAGTATGGTACAGGCCGCTTTCTAGTGAACCGTGCTCAATCCAAGACCCCAGGTGAAATACATGTATCATTTCTAACATCCTGGGACTTGATTAGAAAGCTAGAAAATTTTTAAAAGAAATAATAATAATAATAATAATAATAATAATAATAATAATAATAATAATAAAGAGGGATTATAGGACGTCATTCTCTAATTCCTAGTGAAATAATGCCAAACGAGCGAAAAAAAAGGTTTGAAATGTCTAAGGACCAAATTGAATAATTGAAAAAGTTTGAAATGTAAAACTAAGTCATTTTCATGAAATCCATGAAGATGTATTGAGACATTTCATTAATGTATTGATACATCATTAGGTTTTGATTGTTTTAGGATCTGAAAGTGTAGTTGTTTCAATACAATCGCAATGCATCAATACATCTTCCAATTTTTTGGGCTTTTTTGGTTCTGGGAAGCACTTGTAATGATGCAAGCACAATTTATCGTTACCATATAAAATTTTTAGCACGAATAAGCTTTGTCACCTAAGTTTTCTTACATTTCACCTTCCTAATGGCCTTGGATTACATCATAACCATACAAAAGGTTCTTCACAAACATTTTTAAATTGAAACATACGCACGAGAACCATCCATTTAGCTTAAGCCATCAGAGCATAAGTAAGTTTAATGTTCAAATCACATATGGGAACTAAATGCCATCCAGTTTGTGTTGTTTCTTAACCATTCTAGGTCTATTTTAGTTGATATTCAATTAGGTGTTATTTTGCGTTACAATTAAAAGCTTTTTCGTGCATGAAAACAAGATATGACCATTTTGAGTGTCAGTTTTTCTTCAAGAACATGCAACTAAGATTGTCCACTAAACTTAGCTGAAATCATAATCCATTTAAAAGGGTTTCAACTTTGATTAGACCATCTAACCATGCAGAGAGATTATTTGCAAGCAAGCTTGGGTGAGTTGTCAAGAGGTGGATGAACTTGCATGAGGATGAGATAATTAGCCAAAAAAAAGGTAAAAACACCTTGGGGCATTAATTAGAGGAGATCCCTTCAGTTTTCAATTGAGAAATCAAAAAGCAAAAGAAAAACAAAAATAGAAAAAAAAAAGAGAAAGGAAAAGTGATATCTTCAAAATTCTATTTAAGGTCATTTTTATTCATCTTCTACTCTTGTTTTACATCTTCTTTTCTCCTTTATAAGAGCTTGATGATCCCAACTCATACTTAGGTGATGACTTATGCCAAGGTGTAAGAACTAAGTTATGGCTAAATCTTAATCTATGACCTCACATTACTATATTTTGGTGTTCTTTGGTTTTTTTTTTTTTGTTAAAAGCTTTGTAAAAACCAAGTCACCATTAAGAAAGTTTGTTTTCCAATTGTTTTATGTTGATTTTCTTAGTTTCATGTAAGTTTTCATCATGTGTTTTTCTTTTTCATATTTTGATTATGGCTTTCTTTTTGTATTTATCTTTCATGATGAGTATGATACGCACATTTTATGGTATCTTCATGCATTATTATCATGATTTACTTGTCCATGCATTTTTCATGAACATATTATGATTATGGCAACATTATTGTGCATATTAGTAAATCAATATGTTCATGTTAATCTAGTGTTTTGAAAGTAAAAATCATTAATAATGCCATGTTAGTACGAGAATTGGTGAAAAGTGATATTTGAATATGCATTTTGGAGTGTTAGAAGCATTTAGAGACCATTTTGCAATGCTCCCATAATGATTCCATGCATATTAGGGGCCATTTTGATGTTATTTAGCCATTTTCCATGCCTTAGGAACTTTAATGACATTTCATACATCTTAATATCATTTGGTCATTTTCCATGAATTAGGAATTGTTATGACATTTCAAGCATTTTAATGTGATTTAGTCATTTTCCATGACTTAGGAACCTTTATGTCATCTCTATTTTTTTTGTATCATTTTCCATGACTTGGGACTCTTTATTTAATTGTTATTATATGCTGTAGAGCCAATCGAATTGGATAAGGCATCTATGAGTTAATAATGCAACCTAATCACTTATGTTAGTGATTTAAGGTTTTCCTTCATGTTAGATGAAGCTCATGAGGCACGATGGCCTTGCAAAGTTAGTAACAAGTTACGATGATGAGATCTTCATGCAGGAAAGCCCTATTTCTAAAAATGTTCCTGGTCATCATATTGTCAAGATAGGGTATTAACAATGCACAATGACTAGCATATGCTAAGCCCTTATGCATTTGATGCATGTAACTCTTTAATCTCATAGAAGTTAAAGTATATAGCTAATTGGGGATAGCATATGGGTGCTTGTTTTATGGAAACAAGTTCACTGAACATGGCCTATATAAGAACTTTTGGTATAAGTCACTTAAGTGTCTATGGAATATGTTCCCATGTGCCAGTCAAGTATATTAATCTTTAGACTTATGATACCAAGTCATCTCGTATGAGGAGTGTCATACTTTGATTTATCTAAAACTGGTCCATAATGGATAGATACTCAGGGTAGGGTACGTTGGGTATGACATGAATCATGTGGTGAATGAATGAGTGATCCATAAAGGATTCACTACTCCTATTGACATTGGAACATATCTAATATGTTTTTGGCTTTGGTTAACTTGATAAAGTCGTTAGCCAACATAAGATGAATTTAGGAGAAATTATTTCTCTAAACTGAAAGCTATAGTAACTAATATGGAGTGATACATGAGTAGACACTACACTATGCTAATGGTTTTTTCGGGATATTTGGTGAAATGATCAGAGTACATTGAAAAGCTTTTTACTAAAAGGTTTCTTGAAGAGGTCATATTAACTTTTCCTACATATTGGGTGGCCATGATGCCTTGCTAGATGCTAATCTTAGTCTATACACTTAATTGGGTAATTATATTTATTGCCATTATGATGGAAGCTTAATGGGACACACATAATAAAATGATCTATTAATTAAAATTGAGATTTAATTAAGTACAACTTAATTAAATAAAAGGTACAATAAGGATGACTTAATTGAATTAGTTCAATTAAGAATAATTTAAAACATAAATTAGATTTATGGAACCTAATTAGAGATATCTTAATATGACAATAAAGATAACAATGTCTAAATAATGTCTATTAGTAAACATGGTTTTAGGGGTTTTATTAAATAAAGCCAAATATTTGTATTTGGAAAATTAAATAATTATTTATTTAATTAATTATTATTATTTACATGAAGTAAAGTTATTTTACTTGGGTTAGAAAATTTATTTATGAATTAAAGTATCTAATTTGTAAATTTAGGGGTTAGGCCAAAAGCCCTAGTTATCAAGTCAGGAGAGTTTATCTATGAACTACTCCAAGTTAGGCTTACTAATGGGCTAGGCATATGGGATAGGTATCTTTGGTGTACTATTGGGTTAAAATATTAATCAATTAATATGAAGGCTCATTCTTGGATAAGCTAATTAAAATAGTTTTAATAAGTCTCTAAGAAATACTCGAAAATGGGGCCACCTTTTAGGTATATTAGCATTAGGCTCAGTTGACCCAATAGTCGAGCCTAACTTAGTCCAAGGTGTATTTAAATACATTATTAAGTCTTTTTGGCTGATTAGAAGCATTGCGAAAACCTTAGGCACCAGCTTTAGACTTTCCTAAGGTTGGTGCAACACCTATGCTTTCTTAACCTTTCTTTACGTTTTCATGGATTTTTTGAGTGTTCTTAAATCGTTCTTGACACAAGGAAATTAGAAAAAATAGTTTTCTAGAATTAAGAGATTAATTTTTCATAAAAGTTGTGAAATTGGCCAAATCTCAAAATTTTTGCTTTTCTAATTTTGATTATGTAGACTTGCATTCTAGATGATCAAAAAATGTTCTTGATCACAACGAAAAATGAAAAATCAATTTTCTATCCTAAGGGTATCAATCGGAATCAAACATTGCAATTTTTGAATGCGTTTGCTTCCATTTGTGAAAAATAGCTACTTCCTTATAATGCTATTTTTTTCTCCTCTTTAACACAAAATGCATGGGAATTGTTTCTAGATCACTTTGGATCTGAACCTATTGGCTATATATCTTTTGGTTAAGGCTTGAAAGCCTTCTAGCTAGCATTGAAGAACCATCGGACCCCATGAAGGCTCCAATAAGAATCTGTGTGTATCACTGCTAGAGGCAAAACACTTGTGTTACTTTTGGCCTTGAAAAAAGATTGTAGTAATCAACCCATGGTGCGTTCGTGAAAGGATCAACACACTTAGGTTTACAAGTCTCTAAGTAGCTATGATTATAGTAATATATCATGATATAAACCTCAACATATCAGAGCAAACAACACTTTGAATCATCGTAAGGCTCCTGGCAGTCAAACAAATCACTTATTTGAACTCTCGTACCAACATACAAGAATGATTGGGTTGAGGAGTCACCACCGAACTATTTTGGATATAGATGTGATCGATCACCTATTAAAATCATCTACTAAAATGAAACTCTAAAGGAATGATTTTATGATTATGTATACCAAAGATCTATAAAGTTGGGCTCAGGAGTCGGTTACACCATAAGTAAGGACTCGATCCCTCCATGATGCCTAACACTTGTACCAACAAACCATGCGTATCCAAATTTATTTTTCCTTAGTTTCAATCATATAAGTTTAATCATAATCCCTTTTTTATTCATCAAAATCAAAATCAAGCAAATATCAACAAAAATGTACCCTGAAACTTTTACTAGGACTGGCTCGAATTTACAATTGATTCAGAGAAAAAAAATCATTTAGAAAGGAAAAATTCCAAAAAAATACTTGACTTCAAAAATATTTACTTATTGACTCCATTTTTTTAATAGTTTTTATCAATTTGATTTCATTTAGAAGAAATCACAAAAATAATACATTTGGACTAAATTGAAGAAAATCAAAATTTTGGAAAGAATAGTAAAAATCAACTTTGTTTCACTAATTTGGAAGCTTTAATATGAGACACTAAAGACTTTTTATAGGACACTCTTAGACCTATTGATGCATTAAACATGACTTCTAGAATTAATTCCGAGGCATCCAATTGTCTTGAAATAGTAGACACCAAATATGGAGAAAATCAAAATAGGGACAGATTTAACCTTTATAGATGTCTGAATTTATCTCGAATCATTCCTATCACATAAAATCACCAAACTATGTCCCATGACTAAAGAGTCATATGCTTGAACCTAAAAATATTAAAAAAAAGCTAGAAGATTGTTTTGACTATCACGTAAAATTTTTAATTAGATGCTACAGCATCACACAATGTGTCTGCCCAGCCTGCATTTCAAATTTTCCTTCTGATTCATCCATAATACCTATAAAATGAGCTATACATTTTGGAAAAGCTTATTTATTCTAATTTTATATAAAAATATGAAAAAAAATGCAAAAATGATAGTCCTAATAAAATATAGTTTGTAATACTGATCAGGCACTAAATAGAACCATATGAATAACTCGTGTTCCAAGATTTTACTGTATTCATCCCATGACAAAATTGAATGATTCAATAGCCTTATAACATAGCCCAATCAATAAGGATTCTAGGAAAAATACCCATAAAAATTAAAAAGGCCTATAACCTAGTCAAAATATATCTTTTATCTGAGACTACGATGCTGGATTGCAACAGTAGCTCTAACATGACTTATGATCATGAGGCCTTCTGTCAAATTTTTAAAACACATTTTTGGAAGTTAGAACATCTAGCAACGAGGCCAAACAGAATCTATAAATGTCATAGATGAGAAAATAACAGACACCTATGTGCTAAGACCTAGAAATATGTTTTTCAACATTGGCAATATACTTCAGAGTCATGCGAATGTCTTCAATTCTATCACTTTAATTCATTATTATTTATTGTTAACAAGTGTATGGCACAACAATGGCACACACCTAGGTGCTGAAACCAACATCTAGATTACTCCAAACAATAGATTATGACTTACCTAAACATTACCTAATGACTCACATTAAGACTCACCAAGTTTTAAACTCAACCAAATACATTTAGACATTTAAAAATATTTTTATTTTGCTCTAAATCAGTTCCAAGTTACTTATTAAAGAGCTTATTAAACAAATTTTATTCATGTATTGATTAAGTGAATCAAAGCTTGTCCTTAGGGGATCTTTTAAGAAAATAAGGTTTTTTACGCAACCTAAACATCTTATCATGCATTTAACCAAACTAGCCTAAGGTTCTATGAACTAATCATCCACAAAAGATATTCTAACCACAAAATCTACATGATCGAATGCTTCTTATGATAATTAAGCACATCTAATCATCAATTCTCATCATTCAACAATCAAATACAAGAGAATAAGATTGAATTCAATTCAATCAACATGCTTTTAAACATTTAAGCTCATCAATTGAACAGGTAAGCTTCTAAATTCATTTAATTATGTATAAATTTCAACTTACCCAAGTTCAACTCAACGTAATTCATCTAGGTTTCACCAATAAAGCATCAATTATGTAAAGCCCAATTAAATTCACCTAGAATCCACCATAGTTAAACCTATCTAAAGCTTTTTGAGTTTATTCAAATACTTAACCTAGCTCAAAAACCTATAATCTCTTCATTTTGCACTTGATTCAAGTTCTAAACAATTAAGTCTAAGTTCAAATCAGCTCAGACTAGCTCAAATTAGCAAGATTATGCAAGAGTAAATCAATTAAGCACAAGATCATTTTAATTCAAGCTAGCCAAACCAAGCTTTTTCATTTTCCTTATGTTCAAATGCCTTATCAAGCTGGGAAATTATGATTTGATCATTTAAACTTCAAGATTTCCACCTAATATCATTAAAACCTAGCTCAACTAAGATTGAATAATCAAATTCCTAAGAAAACAAGTTGGCCGAAACCTAGATCTAGTGATTTCATCTTGTTCAAAATAAACTCTAGCTTTCTACAGATGATTTTAAGTAAATTTTAGCAAATAATCATGTAATCAAACTTAGAATAACATGAAATCAGGTAAATCATAGCTTAAATCAAGATCAAACAGAAAATCATCAATATTCAAAGTGGTTGAACATTATAGATCGTGCATCAAGCTTCGTTGAATAATGAATCAAACATAAAAATATGAATCAATCATCAAAACATGTTAATTAACTTGAATTAAAGAGAAGATAGAAATTATACTTACGACTAGCTTGATCCTCCTCTGAAGATGATGAGAGCTTAAGGGAAAAACAAAATTCTAGAAAAATCTAAAATTTGCTAAATGATTAAAAACTATGAAACTATGGCTAATCACTCTATTTATAAGCCTCTAAGTTGGTGATATAAGCTTTAATAGCCCTTGGGAGATCTTAGCTTAATCACTGACCATCTAACTAATTTTTAAGGGAAATTATAATTGTGCCATTGATGAAAGATGAATAAAATTAACACATTATGCACATGTTGCAATTTGGTTATAATTAATTTCTACACTAATATATGAAAAACATTTTATGCCATTCAATTGACCATGATGTGCACATGTAAAAATGTAATTGAATGCTCCTTCCTGTAGGAAAAATGTGTCTTAATGACTCTCTTTAAAAAATTTGAAATTTTTTATCCTAAACCTTTCTAGTTAAGCTTCAAAAACTCTTAGCTTTCTAAATTCCTAAGTCCTTGCATGATCCATTCTTGATTACACCTTATTGACCTAAAGTCCATGTCCAATGTCATTTTGGTACAACCAATTTTAAAATCCGGGTTGTAAAACTCTTTCAATTTTGAAATCTCACTATACTTTACCTATAGTTGACTTTTTACTATTACTTTACCTATAGTTGACTTTTGTCACTATGTTGACTTTTGATTATGACTTTTAAAACAAGTCTCTTTTCACTCAAATGACTTAATAAATGTTTTTATCATCTTAAGAGACATATATCAGTCAACTTTTAACATTCTTGAACTTTTGGGACTTGGGTCTCAGTTTTTTGAAATCCAGCACCTATCTTTTAAATTGGGCAACTAAGCCTAAATGCCTCGTTACATTAACCTAAGCCCATGGAACTAATTGGAACCTTAATTGGACCTTTCTATCATCTATAGCTCATCAAGCAAGATCCAAAACTAAAAAAATCCTATTAACCCAAAAAATAAGGAAAAAGTTAATTAAGGGCCAAGACAATATATGGTGCCTACAATAATTTATATCATATCTGTGTTTTAAAATAGCTATCCACTCACATGTACATTCTTCCTAAGACCCTAAAGAAATCCAAGTGTTTCTTTATTTAATTCCATGGTATATGTTTAATTCTGATTAAATTTTGAAGCTTATATCGATATGCATGAGCTCGAATTTTCCCTTTCAATAGGATCAGAGCCAGGTTTATAGATTACATGTGGTCTAGCATGTTTGTTTTTGGTGATCATCAATCAGATTAAGTTATGTGTTGATTTAGTATTTTTCATTTTGGTAAAATTCTTAGAAAATTATTTTTCTTTAATTTTTAAAATCTAGACAATAGGCATTTTTGGCTTTAATCATGTTTAAAACTGTTTAAATAATTAATTAAAAAATTTTAATTAATCCAGATTAAAGTCCTAACATGTCTTAAGCTTTTCAAGGTTGTTTTAATGTTATTATGATGTGTTTTTTGAATTAAAAATTAAAGAAATTGTTTCTTTCTAATTTTTAATTATCAAACATGTTAATCCATGTTATAATCAATATTAATTAGTTTAAAATATGTTTTTTCTAATTAAATTGATATTTGAGGCATCTGTCAATGTTTTGGTATTGACTGTTGCTAGGATGGGTGCTTTTGATAGGATCGATTTTTTGGGTAGCCATTGCTACGATTTTTTCCATGATTTTCCAACCTTGAAAGTATCATAAAGTGCTCATAAAACTTGCTGGAAATTTTTTCTTAAAATCAAAGTTGAAAATGTTTCAATTTCGAGCCATAATGTGTGCAGTAGGTGTGGCTGAGGCTTCTGGCAAAATTCTCTCTCTTTTAAGGTCCTTGGTGCGACATCTATGGCAGCAAGATGTTGCTACAAATTTTTTTGTATTTTCAGAGATTTAGTAAGACAATTGTATTTGAGTTGGATTATGATGGCTAAGATAACCATGCATAGAGCAAACTCTTAGTTGGACTAGGGTTCTTTAAGAGGTTGTGTTCCATTATAACTCTTACTTATCATCAAACACCTAAATATCCAATTGTACTAATTTTCTTAAATTATTTAAGATATGAATTGAATAATATGATAAGCATGAAATTAAAATTCAATTAAACTGTTTAATTGAAAAATATATTTAATTTAAATGATTAATCGTACTTGGAGTAAAATTTGTTCTAACATGATTAGAATAAATATTGATCACGTAAGAAAATTGTTTTCTTAATTAAATCAAATATGGATCAATTACTAAGACTTTGAAAAATTGAAAACTATTTTCCTAAATGGTTTAAGAAATATTAAAAGCTAAATAGTTTGTTTAAATTAGGACAAAGGTATCTAAAAGTTAGATAATGTTCTAATTAAGACAAACAACCTAAAAAGTTAAGTAATGTCCAATTTAATATCTTAAAATGTTGTTTTTAGAAAACAAATTTCCTAAAACGAATAGTTTGTCTAAATTAAGACAAAGTTACCTAAAAGTTACATATTGTCCTAATTAAGGTAAACAA
Organism: Adansonia madagascariensis; assembly: GCA_038381835.1. Classification (NCBI taxonomy): domain Eukaryota; kingdom Viridiplantae; phylum Streptophyta; class Magnoliopsida; order Malvales; family Malvaceae; genus Adansonia; species Adansonia madagascariensis. The sequence goes on along the minus strand of JBBYHL010000022.1, from coordinate 14,146,709 downwards.
CCTAAAAGTTAGGTAATAAGCGATTTAATACAAGTTTCCTACAAGTTAGGAATTTAATTAAAAATATTTGAATTAAAGAACCAAAATTACTAAATAATTTGATAAATCATAAAAAATTGTTTGATGAGGTTTATGTAAATGACACCTAAACCGGTAAGTAACATTGGCTATGCTTATTTTGTTTCATGCTTATAATATGATTATGTTAGCATGAGGATGATTATGGATTAGACCTTAGTATGACTGGGTTGTGGATGGTTGAATTTTCCTTATGGTATTTATTTTGTAAATAGGGTCGAGGAACCCTGTATTCTCTTTTCATTCTTGGTTGTAAATTCTCTTTTGACACAACTCCCCTCGAATATAACTCGAGGTTTCTTACAATAATATGTAATAGTTACTTAGGACATGTAGATTTAGATTTAAGTTAAGATTATAAATTATGTAAATCCAAGATGCAAAGAAGATGGTGCCAAGAAGAAATACCAAAGAGATCATCCTTAAGACTTGCGAAAACCTTGTATGATATCCCTAGGAATTTAACCAATTAGATAACTAATGGCTCAAGGAAACTAGATAGATAAAGTCCATAATCATCATAGCAGATTGCATGTGTTAGATTTATTTTTGAATTTTTATATATGTGATATATGATTAAATAAATGCTAAGCATGCTAATCAAACAAAGCAATGAGACCTAAGATAAATGATTAAAAATACCTCATAAAATATTGAGTCCATGCCTAAGCATGATCAAAGATGCTTTCCATTATTCATAACAAGATCTTGAGTTTTAACCATAAGGATCTGTTGAGTCGCTCAAGGCCTTTTCCACTTGAACAACTTGAGTTATGAATAATAGTTCTTACTAAATTATTGTATGTGATTTGGATCTGTCATACTTAACCATTTGACTTTAGAGGTTATGGTTAGGTGAAATGCATACGATGTATTTAGGCAAAGAGTTGCACTAATTGATCTAAGGGATGTATAGAGATGTAATCGATAAACTAAGTTACCTACCTAATTAGCTTTTACAAGATTTGTTGAGTCGCTCAAGGTTGTATAAAGGTGAAATGTATGTCTAGCTCATTAAGTAGATTCAAATGTTGAACTTCTTTAATTATGGTTGAAGGCTATAACTTGATAAAATAATAAAGACAATCATTAAAGTTATGAAACTTTACTTAATGATTGAAAATGCAATTTATAAACCATAAAATGCTTTGGTTCCTAATGGGTATAAACACAATATGACTAATAGACAATTGCTAAGTAGTGTATCTGATACTAATGTCTTAATGGGCCAGACTTTATGATGAAGCCCATATTAAATGGCATATCCAAGAATAGCCGACTAGGTTGGAGGTAATCTATCAAGTTCATATTAATAACCTTGATTAAGCCACATTGTTATAAGGGCTAGTTTAATGCCTAAACTTTGAAAGGAGAAAGTAGCTATTTAAGCTCATGAAATCATCTGCAACCTTAAAGAATTGTTTTATAAGAATAATAATAATGAGAGGTTTGACATCCTAAGGAGTTGTTCTTAAGCAAGATGTCAGAAGGTAGCCTAACTAGGCCTTATTGATAGGATGTATTTCAACACTTGAGCACTTTAATGGATAATGATCCATGCATTGTCCATGTATTTTCTTTTAAAGAAAGACAATGTAGATGATAAAGGAATATGCCAATATTATGGAGAGCAAGTTTAATGGAGTAAAAATTGCATGGAAATATTTTGATATGATTAAAATTAAGAAACCTATAGAAGCTTTTATATCAGATATACATTAAGATTAATTCACTTATCTTGGTATATGATACGTAGAAGTTGTTGCTTAAATATGTATGACATATTGTAACGCCTAAATAAAAGGATTGGTGAAGATGGACCATAGATAAAGGCCACCTTATTGATATTGAGCAAAGCTTGCCTTCTTGATTGATATTTTTGAAACATGATCATGATTTATGCATAAACATAAGATGTTTATTTTCGCATTTACATGCCAATTTAGGATGATTGCTGCCATTTGATGCCTAGCTTAGATTCAATCCTCATTGAATGAATCATTAATTATAGAATTTGTTCTATGTTATGGTCTTATTATTCTTAAACATACACTTGTAATAGTATTGGGAATATTAAATGACCTATAAATTAAAGGATTCAAAAGTAGTTTTCAGATCCAATTCTTTTACATCTATAAATATAGGATTTAGTAGAAATCATTTATGATTTTTTAAAAGTTAAAGATGATAATTTGACTTAGCAATAAATAGCCATTATGTTAAAAAATGCAATTATTTGGAAAGTGTTCCAAACTAGAGAGGATTGCATGTTTATACCTTAAAGGTCATAAACAAACTCTTTTGTTTAGGCTCAGAAAATGAGTTACATTTAGATCTTTAGCTATCAAACTAATAAAAGATTCTTAATAGTTGTTAAAGTAACAATTAAGGCATATGATTGGAATCTAAGTCTCATTGTGATCCAAATAGTCGATGACTTTGATAATGAGATAACCATGAATATGATTGAAAATTATTCTCACAATTGTACTAAAGCTTGGTCTAATTTCATACATAATTGTTAATCAAAAGAGTTAGGCATTAGATGCACTAGTGATTGGCTCAGTGCAAGTTAGAGATGTTAGTATATGCACTAGTGCCAATCTAATTAGATGAGGCATATATAAGTTAAAGATGCAAACTAATCACTTATGTTAGTGATTCAAGATTTTTCTTCATATTGGTAGCATGATTGATAATCATGCAAACACTCATTGGATGAAGCATGTAAAACATTATAGCCTTAAAAAGTTAGTAACGAGATATAATAATAAGATCTTTATGCATCAAAATCATATTTCTAAAAACATTTCGGGTTATTAGAAAGCATAATGACTAATATATGCTAAGCATCCACACATTGAATGCATGTAACTCTTTGATCTCATTAAAGTTAAAGGATAGAGATACTTAGGGATAACATATGAGTACTGCTTTTATGGAAACAAGTTCATTGAACATGGCTCGTATGAGAACTCTATTTGGTATAACTCACTCAAGTGTCTAGGAGTATGTTCTCATGTGCAAATTATGTACATTAGTCTTCAGACTTATGACATCAAGTCATCTTGTATGAGGAGTTTCTTATTTTGATTTATCTGAAATGAGTCCACAATGGATGGATATTTAAGGTAGGGTACATTAGGTATGACATGAATCATATGGTGGATAAATGAGTGCTCTAGAGAGGATTCAACATTTCGAGAGACATTAGCGGCATATCTTATATGTTCTTGGCTTTGGTTAACTTGATAAAGTCATTGGCTAATGTATGACGAATTTAAGAGAAATTATTTCTCTAAATTGATGAGGTTAACTAAAAGCTGCAAGAACTAAAATGGGTTGATACTTAAGTAGACATTGCACCATGCTCATGGTCTTTTTGGGATATTGGGTGAAATGACCAAAGTACACTGAAAGGATGGTTATTGAAAGGTTTCTTAAGGAGGTCATATTAACTTTTCTTGCATATCAGAAGGCCATGATGCCTTGTTAGAAGCTAATCTTGGTCTATAAATATAAATACACTTAATTGGGTAATTATATTTATTGCTATTATGATGGAAGCCTAATAAATTACACAAATAAGATGATCTATTGATTAAAATTGAGATTTAATTAAGTAGGACTTAATTGAATTAGTTCAATTAAGAATAATTTAAGACATAAATTACATTTATGAAATCTAATTGGAGATGTCTTAATATGGCGATAAAGATAGGAATGTCCTATCACAATAATGTCTATTGCTAGACATGGTTTTAGGGATTTTATTAAATAAAGCTAAATAATTTTATTTAAAAAATTAAATAATTATTTGATAATTTTTAATTAATTTTTTAATGTTATTTACATGAAGTAAAATTATTTTACTTGGGTTAGAACATTTAGTTATTAATTAAATTATCTAAAATGTAGATTTAAGGGTTACACCAAAAGCCTTAATTATCAAGCCAAGAGAGTTTAGTTACGAACTACTCTAAGTTAGGCTTACTAATGGGCTAGGCACATGGAATAGCAATCTTTGGTATGCTATTAGGCTAAAATATTAGTAAGTTAATATTCAAGCCCAGTCTTAGACAAGCTAATTAAAATAGTTTTAATTAGGCTCCATGAAATACTTCAAAGTAGGGCCACCTATTGTGTATGTTAGTATTGGGCTTAGTTGACCTCATAGTCAAGCCTAACCTAACCTAAGGTGTATTTAAATACATTATTAAGGCTTTTTGGCTGATTAAAAGCATTAAGAAAACCTTAGGCACGAACCTTAATTTCTTTGAGGGGTTTGGCGTAACACGTATGCTTCTTTAAGCTCTCTATGCATTTTCATGGATTTTTTTAGTGTTCTCAAATCATTCTTGACATAACAAAATTCAAAAAATATTTTTTTACCAATGAGAAAATAATTTTTCACAAAAATTGTAAAATTGGCTACCCAAAATCTTTACTTTCTTCACCTAATTGTGCAAATTTGCACCCTAGGTGATCAGAAAATGGTTTTGATCACAATGAAAAATGGAAAATCAATTTTCTATTCTAAAGTATCAATTAGAGTAAAAAATTTAGAATTTTGGATTCATTTTCCTGTATCTATGAAAGATAGTAAATTTCTTATGAAGCTATTTTTTTTCTCCTTTTTAGCATAACAAGCATGGCAATTGTTCCCAAATCACTTCAAATATGAACTTATTGGCTATATATTTTTTGGTTAAGGTTTAAAAAGCCTTTTGGCTAGCATTAGAGAACTATTAGACCTTATGAAGGCTCTAATGGGCTTCTACATGGATCATCGTTAGAGGCAAGACACTTGTGTTAGTGGCCTCAAAAAGAGATCGTAGTAATCAACCTATGGTGCATTCGTTAAGTGATTGACACACTTAGAGTTACAAGTCTCTATATAGGTCTGATTTCTATCATAGCTATGTTTTAAAATAGCTATCTGATCATATGTACATCTCTTCCTAAGATTATGAGGAAATTTAGGTCTTTTTGTTTAATTCTACTGTGCATGTTTAGTTTTGATTAATTGAGCTTATATCGATATGCATGAGCCAAGATTTTTTCTTTTAGCAATATGATGTATGTAAGGGTCATTTAGGTCATTTTCCATTATCTAGGGACTTTCATGCAATTTAATGTGTGTTGGGGTCATTTAGATCATTTCCAAGATTGAAAGACTTTCATGCAATTTCATGTATGTTGTTTGGGTCATTTTCCATGATCTAGTTCATGTTCCACATATTTAAGTCATTTGCCATAATCCAAGGACTTTTATGATTAAGCAAAATGTCATGCATTTAAATTATTTTCTATGATTTAGGGTTATTCATAATATCCATGCATGTTATTTTCCATAATCAGAGGATCATTTTGAAATTTCTTGCATGTTATTTGGAGTTATTTTCATGATACTATGCCAAAAATTAAAATATATTTTTATATATGGGTTATAATATATATATTTTTTAAAAAAATTAGGCAACACCTCAAGTTAAAATAGTTCATAGGCATGCTTCTAGTATATGGAAGTCACCTTATTAATTATTTTCAACAAAGGAATACCTTCTTTAAATAATTAAATCAAATTTTTTTATTTTCTCAAGAAATAAAACTTTCGTAATCTTCAAGGCTTTTCAGAAAGGTGTGAAAATATTTTAATTTTTAAAATTGATAAAAAACCTAATTTACTTAAGACTAGAAAAATAATATTAATTTTAAATACTACAAAATATAGGAATTATAATTAGATACCAAAAATTTAAAATTGGCATAATCAAGATTTAAGATAACACATAATTAATAGGTATTATTTTATGGGTGCCATAGAGGGGGCATGTCTTATTTTATGCATAACTGACTCTCAAATCCTTTTCATATGAATCTCTCGTTAATATGTAGACTTCGAAGTTTGTTTATAAGGGTTTCCTAACCCTCCAAAGGTGAACTCTGGTAGGTGAACAATTTCCCCTAGCCAAAAGAGATTGGTGGTGACTCTAAGTCTTTTGGTTGTTTCATAACGATCATTTACAGTTAAGTTAGATGAGAGATTTAATCTACCAATTAAGCCTAGTCCCAATAAGAGAAATGAAATAAAATTTTATCCATCTTAAGTCTAGTGTGTTAAATTCATGTTTGGCATGTTACCACAGGGATGGAACCTTCTTTCTCCGTCTTTCAATTTGTTAATGCCTTTGGGGATTTCATTTTCTAGGAATCTAAACTCTTGAGGTCAACAAGTTGATTTCATATAGGGATTATGATCCAATCACATTGGTAACCCTTGGAGTGCTGAATGCAAGAAGATTTTCAAAGTATTATTACGCTTGATGTTCATCATATCCTTGTACTGTTTCCTCTCAGTGGCCTCAAATAATTATCGTACCATAGGTATTTTGTTCTACAGAGCTTAGGCATTTATCCAACAATGAAAAAGTTGTAATTAGTATGGTGGCTATATTAGCTTTGAATTAATCTTGGTTTCGATATTGTTAGCTTCAAACTAATTTCAATTTTGATATAACAAACCACTTAAGCTAAATTAATTTATACTCAACTATTTCCAACTTAGTACTTGTGTTAAATTGAAAAATATTTTAAAAAAATACTAAGTTTCTATTTTCTCAAAAATATATTTTCCAAAATGCATATTTATACTTAGAATATTTTTTAGAAATATTTGAGTCAATATCAAGGGAAGAAAAATCATTTTATAAAGGATTTTAAAGGTATGTATAAACACAATGCATAAATGTATTGATACTATGCTTAAAACCCTCAATTGTATCGATACATATCAGCATGTATCGGTACATTGCAGTAAGTATCAATACATACATTATATGTATCGATACATTACTAGACAGTAGCGAAGGTTTGGTTGAAAGCCCTAAACGATACAGGTGTGTTTGTATCGATACAACTTGATAGGTATTGATACTCAGCCTTCTATATCGATAAAACAGGCTATAACAGTCACATTTTTAATTCTTGTATCGATACTATTGGTATTGTATCGATACAATGGAGTGGGTCTGAATGGAAATAAGTATCTAAGAAGGCTACAATGGCTCTCTAACAACTCATTTAATGTCCAACATTTATAAATCAATTCCAAGCTATACATAGAGGTTCCTAACAGCTGAAAAAGTAAGAGATAAAAAAAGATCAATCAAGCATTCAATAACAAAAGCTCAAAGTCCGTAAATTCTTTATTTTTCTTCTATCAAATTTATACTCTTTCAAGTTTATTTGTATCTCATCCAATTTTTTCTTAAATTCCAGCAAACACCCACCTACTAGAGGTTTAAATTGTTTGCAAATACTTTATTCACATCACAAAGAGGGTTGTGTGAAAATGAGTGAAAACACTTAAAAATTTAGGGTAGAATTCTTAAGGGGATTGAAAGGTTTTATCTAAGCCTTAAAAGATAGAGTTGCAAAGTTATACCTTAGCCTTAAATGTAACAATTTCATTAGTGAATTATGGGAATCACCTTGGTAAGGAAGAGCCAAAAAGAGAGGACGTAGGTACCGAATTTAAGGACCAAACATCTATATATTGATTGTTTGTTTTTCTTATCCTTAACTCCTTTTTACTTTTAATTTATTTTTAAATTTTTATGAAAGATAAATTTGTGACTAATTTCTTGTAGAACCAATTCACCTCCTCTTGGTTCAATCTTTTCCTTGAGCTAACAATTGGCATCAGAGCTTTGGTCTCTATTATAGGTTTCACAACCTTGAGAAAAAATACTTGATAGCTCAACAACTAGAGAATGCAAACATAATGCTTAAAGCTTCACAAAGCTCACAAGAGTTAAAAAGCCAAGATAATGTTTGTCTCATGCATTTGAGACAAATGCAAATGCTATAGGACTTGAAGGCCATTCCATCATGAGACCTCCTCTCTTCAATGGTGTGAACTACTTGTATTGGAAGACAATGATGAGGCTTTTTATCCAAGCTAATGACTATGAAGTATGAAAAATCATTGTTAATGGACCACTCATCCGTAAAAAGAGAGTTAAAGATTGCGTTGTGACAAAAAATAGATGAATGGAATGAGCAAGATACTAAAATGGCACAATTAAATGCTAAGGCCATGCAACACACTATTTTGTGCTCTTGGTCCAAGTGAGTACAACAGAGTCTCACTTTGTGACAATGCCAAGCAAGTGTGGGATAAATTAGCAACCACTCATGAAAGAACAAATCAAGTCAAGAAGTCCAAAATAAGTATTCTTACATTTGACTATGAATTGTTCAAGATGAAAGTGGATAAGACTATCAAAGAAATGTCAGATAAGTTCATGGATATTATTAATGGGTTGAAGGCACTTGGAAAGACCTATGCAAATAAATAGATGGTGAAAAAGCTACTCAATAGGTTTTTCGAGTCATATGATGCAAAACTGATAGCAATTCAGGAATCCAAGGATCCCAACACACTTTCCTTGGTTAAACTCATAGGTTCTCTTTTAACCTATAAGATGAAGATCAAGCATGGTCAAGAGCCACCAAAGAAGACAAATGTTGCCTTCAACTCAACCACTCATAGTGATGATGATGATGATGAGGAGGAGGAGGTTGAGGAAGATGAAGAGATAGCCATGTTTGCAAAAAGATTCAATAAGTTCATGAGAATGAACAAGGTAAGAAGACCTCCTAGAAAAGAAATGATGAAGGGAGAATCAAGCAAGAAACAAAAGGAACAAATCATTTGCTATGAGTGGAAGAAAGTAAGACACATCAAATTTGAATGTCCAATATGGAAGAAGCTAAACCTGAAGACATAAAAGAAGAAGGCTATGGTGGCCACATAGAGTGATAGTGACACATCCGATAATGATGATGAGAAATTGGCCAACCTATGTCCCATGGCTCTTGATGAGCCTAAGGTATCTTCTAATGCTAATCCCTACTGATTTGATGAATTACAAGATGCATTTGATGAGTTAGCATTAGAGTTTGAAACCATGAATTTAAAGTATAGGAAAACGATTGCTAAACTTAAGGAAGAAAATGAATCATTAAGTACGAAAAATAATAATCTTAAAAAGAAAGTAGATGAGTTACAAGTTAATACTGATGATCTAACCAAGAAAAATACAAACTTCCATAACTCATTCACAAGGTTTTATATGGCACAACAAAAATTGAATGATATGTTAGAAATACAAAGAGCATTCTTTGATAAAGATGGTTTAAACTATAATAGAATTGAAAAAAAAACTCACTTTATGAATTTCTTTGTGACACAAAACAAATCATATGATGCATCTAGCATATGTACTCATTGCCATAAACTTGGTTATGCATTTAACACTTGTTCTTTAAAGACTATTACTTATAGAGGCAAGCTTATTAGAAGGGTATGATTCCTAAAGGTGTTAGCACATCTCAAGATGAGACTACCAAAATGAAATGGATTCCAAAAAGTAAAAGACTTATGAACCCTAATACTCGAGGACCTAAGAAAATTTTGGGTACCTAAAAAGAAAACATGACTTTGTGTTTATAAGAGGAAGAGCATTGCTTCAGGGCAAATTCAACAAGGAAGAATTCTTAGTACCTTTATAGTGGATGCTCAAGACACATGACCGATGACAAAAGTCAATTCATGGAACTAAGGCCTAACGATGGAGGAAGTGTTACTTTTGGTGATAACTCAAAAGGATAAATTAAAGGTATTGGAACCATAGGTAATAATTCTTTATCCAAAATTAAAAATGTTATATTTGTCAAAGGTCTCAAACATAACTTCCTTAGTATTGGTCAGTTGTGTGATAAAGGCATGAAAGTGATTATTAAGTCAATGAATTGTCAAGTTGTTGATATTAAGTCCAATAAAATTATTTTTATAGGATATGGAGAAGGAAATGTTTATGTTGTGCATCTAGATGACTTGTCTTCTCAAAATGTTTGTTTTGTTGCTAATAATGATGACTTTGTCTTGGTTATGGCATAAACGATTAGGACATGCTAGCATGAATGTAATTTCAAAATTATCTAGGAAAGGCCTTGTTGTTGGATTGGCAAAGATGAAATTTGATAATGATAAAATATGTGATGCATGTGTTCAAGAAAAACATATGAGAGCTTCATTTAAACCAATTAACATTGTTTCAACTACTAGAGTATTGTAACTTATTCATATTGATCTTTTTCATCCCATTAGGACATTAAGCTTAAGTGGTAAACAATATGGATTTGTTATTATGGATGACTACTCTAGATTTACTTGTGTTCTCTTTTTAAGCTCTAAAGATGAAGCCTTAGAAAAATTCATTACCTTTTGCAAAATTATCTAACATGAAAAAGGTTATTCTATTTCAAGTGTACGAAGTGATCATGGAAAAGAAGCTGAAAATCTTGGTTTTGACAAATTTTATAATGAAAATGGTATTAGCCCTATTTTCTCGACTCTTAGAACTCCTCAACAAAATGAAATTATTGAAAGGAAAAATAGAACCTTGGAAGAAATGGCTAGAACCATGCTTTGTGAAAATAATTTACCAAGGTATTTTTGGGTGGAAGCCATTAACACTTCTTACTATATTATAAATAGAACTATAGTTAGGCCAATTTTAAAGAAAACTCCATATGAACTTTTTAAAGGAAGAAAACCTATCATTGGCTATTTTCATTCTTTTGGACGCAAATGTTTTGTACTAAATAATAGAAACGATAATCTTGTAAATTTGATGCAAAAAGTGACGAAGGAATTTTTCTTGGCTATTCTACGAATTCCAAAGTTTATAGAGTGTTTAATAAGAGAACGTTGGTTGTTGAAGAGTCCACACATGTTATATTTGATAAAGCTACCTTAACTTTGAGGAAGGTATCTTTTGATAGTGATGATGTAGAGATTTACCAAGAACAAGCATCACACAATGAGCAAGAACAAAGAATACAAGATCAAGAAGCTCAAAAAGAAGAAGAACTACATAAGCCAACTTAAGTAGAAAGAGAAAAAAATCATCCTAGAAAGTTGACTTATGTCAAAAAAGGTGAGATAATTAGTGATCCTAATCAAGAGGTAAGAACTAGATCATCTCTTAGAAATGCATGCAATTATGTAGCTTTTCTTTCATAAATTAAACCTAAGAATTTAGAAGAGGCTCTAAAGGTAATAGTTAGATTATAGCCATGCAAAAGGAGTTAAATAAATTTGAAAGGAGCAAAGTTTGGAATATAGTGGAAAAACCTAGCAATTATCCCATTGTAGGTACTAAATGGGTCTTTAGGGACAAACTTGATAAGCATGGAACCATAGTTAGAAATAAGGCTAGATTAGTAGCTAAGGGATATAGTCAAGAAGAAGGAATTGATTTTGATGAGACTTATGCCCCGTAGCTAGACTAGAGACCATTAGAATACTATTAGCATTTGCATGTTTTAATAATTTCAAGTTGTTTTAAATGGATGTTAAAAAGTGTTTTTTAAATGGTTTTATTAATGAGGAAATTTATGTTGGGCAACCTCCCAGTTTTAAAAATCCCCATTATCTCGATCATGTTTTTAAATTTTCAAAAGCCTTGTATGGTTTAAAGTAAGTACCTAGGGCATGGTATGAAAGACTTTCAAAATTTTTAATTGAAAAAGGTTTTAATAGAGGCAATGTTGACAAAACTCTTTTTATAAAAGTCGAAGGCAAAAACATTTTAGTAGTTCAAGTTTATGTTGATGATATTATTTTTGGTCTACTAATGAATCTCTTTGTCAAGAATTTTCTAAGTTAATGCAAGGTGAATTTGAGATAAGCATGATGGGAGAACTAACATTCCTTTTAGGACTACAAGTCAAACAAACAAAAGATGACATCTTCATCAATCAAGCAAAGTTACCAGGGAATTACTTAGGAGGTTTAAAATGGATGAAGCAAAGCCTTTTTCCACACCTATGAGTACTTCAACAAAGCTTGAAAAGGATGAATGAGGTAAATATGTTGACTCTAAACTTTATAGGTCTATGATAGGCTCATTGCTATATCTTACCATAAGTAAACCCAATATAATGTTTAATATATGCCTATGTGCTAGATGTCAATAGTCACCTAGGAAGTCGTAGCTAGTTATCGTAAAAAGAATTGTTAGATATCTTAGAGACACTTCCAATCTAGGCTTTTGGTATCCAAAAGAATCATATCTTGCCTTACATGCTTATTCTGATGTGAATTTTAAGGATATAAAATTGATAGGAAAAACACTTTCGGTACTTGTTAATTTCTTGGAAATATGTTCATATCATGGTTTTCCAAGAAACAAAATAGTGTTGCTTTATCCACAATCAAAGCGGAGTAAATATCCATGGAAAGTTGTCATGCCCAAACCTTTTGGATAAAACAACAAATGGAGGATTTTGGCATTACCATGGATATTCCAATCAAATGTGACAATATTATGCCATTTGTCTCACCAAAAATCCAATTCAACACTCTAGAATTAAGCACATAGAGATTAGACATCACTTAATTAGAGATCATGTGCAAAAAGGTGATATAGTGCTTGAATTCGTTGATATGTTGCATCAACTAGCTGATATTTTCACTAAACCACTTGACAAAAATAGATTTTGCATAATTAGAATAGAAATTGGCTTAATAAATGCACCCTGAATTTATAAGTTGATAAAATTTTGATATATTGCCTCAATGTTGTTTAAACAATGCTTGGTTAGAAAAGCTAGCCTTACATACCTACTTGTTTGATGATGTGCTCTTGTATGACTTTTAACTCTTGAATGATTCTGTTTTATGGTTAAAGTTTGATTTGTTCATGCAAAATGATTTTGATATCAAAGTTTTGTTTGAAGTTGCAAATGTTTTTCAATGAGCAATTGGGTAAAAAATATGCTTAAATTGATACCATATTAAGAGAAATGACAAAATACTAAGCTATATGTATCGATACCAGCAAAAACCTTTTCCTAGTGTCGAGATTGAATTCAAGGTATCGATATAAAACCCAAAATTATTTCTTGTATCGATACCTAACTCTATGTGTTGATACTTTGTATCGATACTATCCACCTTGTATTGATACAGCCTAAAATTATTTTAAGTCTGGAGATATAGTTCATTGTATCGATACACAAACCCATAATTGTTTTTGTATCGATACTTAACTCTAAGTATCGATACCATGTACTGATACTCTTTCCTCTGTATCGATATGAACTGTTGATTTAGGCAATCCTCGTGTGTGTGATTTCATTTTCATTGAACCTTAGCCACTGTTTACTTAGCTTTCTTTAATCCACTCAATCCTCAATCACCATATTTCATCTTATTTTCATTTTTTTTTTCACAATTCTTGATCCAAAATAGTTTGATTTTGTAAAATTCACCATTCCCTTTAGAAATTCAATCCCTTAGGACCTAAATTCACAAAAAAATTTTAACAATCCTTTTCACCCAAACCCAAACCATTTACTATTCAAAATCCTCCTAATATGTCTAAATTTCTTCTAAAATTTTGAGTGCTTTTTCATTCTCACATCTTCCCAATCTTGACTATTGTGACAGGTTGCAAAATTAGTTGAAAAACCATACCAGATTGCCACCAAAACCCCCTGCCCAGCATGTGCTCGACCATTTTCCTCAACCAACTCTTTTTTAGCACCTTACCTAGCTTTATCAACCCGACCTCCTCCCTTCGGCAACCTTTACCACCCTCGATAAACCTTTTGAAACCCACTTCCACTTTATCCAATTCCTTCTAAATCACTTTAAACACTTTACCAATATTTGCCTTTTCCTCCATTTGTCCAAACTAGTATCCAGTTCTACTTTGTCACCACCTGTTTGACAAAATTCCCTAACCACCTTAAAGCACTACCTCTAAAAACCAAACAAATCGCTCATCGTCAAGGGCTTGTCACCCGTGCTTCCACTTCTTCTACTCGTTAACCACTTCTAGCCCAAACTCAATCATTCTTTGACTTATGCTTTCAAGATGCATGGGCTCATGAGTGATTCATCGTCATTTATGCCCGTATGCCTATCTAAAAATGTCGAGTTATCGACTTCCCTTTCTTTCGGTCTATTATTTATCCTTACTTTTTAATACTTTTATGTGGACCACATTTCTTTCTCTCAAAGTTTTGGTTCGCGAGAATCTTGTTCGTGCATTTTTTAGCAATGCCTCACTTATCATTGATGATCATGACCATGTCATTGCTATTCGATCTTATCTTTTAGGGCAAGATCTTATAGTCAACCTTGTCTCTTTTGTGACTGCTTTTGGTTTCCTGAATGAAGGCGTAATTAACGAAGGTTTGCTCCGGCAACCTTGCATACCCCAAACAATAAAGCCACCTTCCTTCTTTTGGTTGGTCGCTTACCTTATCTTATCATTTCCCATGTGCTCCGTCCATACGGCACCAAAGACACCTTGATTAGCAATTCTGACTATTGGTTTTTTCATATGATTGAAATCGAGAATCGTCCAAGCCTAGCCTATTTTATCTTTGCGGACTTTGTCCTTTCTATTTATGGTTGTCATAGGCTCCTACATGGCATGGCATTAAGCAACTACTTCGACACTCAAGGTCTTAACCTTTCTTGCTACCCCAGGATTATGGTATATTCTTATCATTATATAAGATGTAAATCCATGGGCTTGTCGGGTATGAAATTTAAGGTGCCAACTTTATTCCCAAGGCTCATCAACAACCACCTCCACCGTTTGAGTAACTGGATGCTTTCGCTCCCGTTGACCATGATGATGATATAGAGCATGATGCACCTTCTCTATCGTCGGCTCCTGATATCTCATCATTCATGCCCATGGACCTCCAACATATTTATGATTCCATTATGGACTTCTTAACACGCAGGAGCAATGTTTTGACTTATGGGATCATCATTTCGATTCTATTGATGCTCACCTTTCTAGTCTCAAGCATAGTCATCGAGTATTAAATGAGTAATTCTATAGCTTCTCGGCTATTTTTCCTCATGCTCTTACACCTATTTCTCCACCCGTTAAGGATCCTCTGGCTAATGACAATTAGTCATATTTAGGTTATTTTATGATCACTTTTAAGTTTTTAGGATTCCATTCCATTAGACATCTTTTGCTTATTTTGTTGAATATATTTAATGATTTATTCTCAATGAATCATCTTTGCTTTTAATGGCATTTTCTCCATTGCTTTGAATTGTCCTTTCTTATGTTTTAATATAACAAAAAGGGAAAGAAATGTCATAAATTTGCGAAATATGTCTTGCATCTATTGATATGATGATATTATTATGTTGGAAGCAAATAATTGTGCTTACATGCCATAGCTTGATATGTGAAAAATGTGCAATATCATGAATTTGAAATGTTGTAGCTTTAAAGGACCTTTTTTTTTCAAATTAAAACTTTTGAAAACCATTGCTTTTATTGAGAGGGAGTTTTTCCTTTACAAATCTTTAAAATAAAGGGGGAATAATTAACAAGCAAATCTGGCTTAAGTTTTGTTATATCAAAAAGAGGGAGAATGTTAACTTTGAATTAATTTTGATTTTGATATAGTGAACTACTTAAGCTAAATTAATTTGTACTCAACTATTTCCAACTTAGTACTTATGTTAAATTGAAAAATATTTTTAAAAAATACTAAGTTTCTGTTTTCTCAAAAATATATGTTCCAAAATGCATATCTATACCTAGAATATTTTTTAGATATGTTTGAGTCAATATCAAGCTAAGAAAAATCATTTTACAAAGGATTTTAAATTTATGTATCAACACAATGCATAAATGTATCGATACTATGCTTAAGACACTCAATTGTATCGATACATATTAGCATGTATAGATACATTGCAGTGAGTATTATACTCACCCTATATGTATCGATACATTGCTTGGCAGTAGCCAATGTTTGGATGAAACTTCCCTAAAAGTATCTATACAGGTGTGTTTGTATCGATACTCAGCCTTTTGTCTTGATACAATAGGCTGTAATGGTCATATTTTTAATTCTTGTATCGATACTATTGGTATTGTATCGATACAATAGCACTGGTCTAAATAGAAACAAGCATTTATGAAGGTTACAATGGCTCTCCAACCACCTCATGTAATGCCCAGCATCTATAAATCAATTCCAAGCTATAAATAGAGGTTCCTAATAGTTGAAGAAGTAAGAGATAAAAAAAGATCAATCAAGCATTCAACAACAAAAGCTCAAAATCTTCATTTTTCTTGTATCAAGTTTATAATCTTTCAAGTGTATTTGTATCTCATCCTCTTTGTACTTAAATTCTAGCAAACACCCACCTATTAGAGGTTTAAATTGTTTGTAAATACTTTAGTCACATCACAAAGAGGGTTGTGTGAAAATGAGTGAAAACACCTAAGAATTTAAGGTAGAATTCTTAAAGGGATTGAAAGGTTCTATCTAACCCTTAAAAGATAGAGTAGTAAGGTTATACGTTAGCTTTAAAGGTAACAATTTCATTAGTGAATTATGGGAATCTCCTTGGCAAGGAAATGCCAAGAAGAGAGGACGTAGGGGCCAAATTCAAGGACCGAACCTCTATATATTGGTTATTTGTTTTTCTTATCCTTAACTCATTTTTACTTTCAATTTATTTTCAAATTTTTATAAAAGATAAATTTATGATCAATTTCTTGTAGAACCAATTCACCCCTTCTTGGTTTAATCTTTTCCTTGAGCTAACAGATATAACTTAAACTTAAGCTTAATTTGCTATGACTAAATATTTTCAATTTAGTATTTTTTTCTTGAAACATTTTGATAAAACCTTGAAAAATACTAAAATGGTTCTTGCTCTTTAACTTACTCAAAAATATGTTCTAAATTCATATCTTAGTATAAATATTTTTTAAATGAGTTTTGTAATGTTTTAAATCATTAAAAGCCCATTGAAATTGATTTTCATATATTGATATATCGATATATCGATATAATGCTTGGCAATAGCTTAATTATGCATGAAGCTTTCAAATGTATCGATAGAAGGTGGAATGTATTGATACACACGATTGTTGTATTGATATAAGGTTTTCCTAATAGTCATATATTTGTATAGATACAGCCTGTATATTGGTACATTCTAGTGGGAATGAATGGGAATCACTCAAATGAAGTCTCCAATGGCTATTTCCTTCACCAAACATATCCAGCGGCCATATTGTAAGGCTATAAGTAAGCCTCTCCAACATCTCCAATAAGGTGATGAACCAAAAGATTAAGCTTAGAGTTATATTTATCATCTCTTTCATATTTCTAATTAGTTCATTGTGTATAGGATTAATTCTTCTTATCTATTCTTGTATTCTTTGTAATTTTATCTTTAGAATCATCAGCCTTTGTGCCTAAACTCTTGTAAACACCAAGCTTTTCCAAAGGTTTTATTTGTTACACACAAAATTCATGTAAAGAGGGGAGATTCTTATTTGGCCATTTAAAAGTAGAGAAAAGATTCTATTTTAGCCATAAAAGATAAAGTGGGTAATGGTTCTATTTTAGCCTTAAGAAAAAATAGGGCATTGTAAAGCTTATACCATAGCCTTAGAAAGTAAAAAAAAAAAAATACAGTTAGTGAAGTGGGGAAATCTGGAGCAAATGAGGCCGAGGTAAAGGATGTAGGCAATTGAGTCAAACCTCTCTAATCATTGAGTTTGCTTATCTTTCCCTTCTATTTAAGTCCTTATTATTATTATTATTATTTACTAATTTTCAGTTCTAAAGCTTATTGCATAGATTTCTCAACTTTAATTTTCAAAGTTTTAATCTGCAAAAGATTTTGAGAAATTAGTTTAACCCTTTTTAATTTCATTCACCACTAAAAAGTTTAACAATTGATATCAGAGTTTGTGCTTTATTTTTGTAGGCTTAGCATCTTTAAGTAAAGATTTGCAAAAGACTAGGCAAAATGGCTGGTGGTGACATTTTCAGAATGGGTTAAAAGAGACATTAAATTGTAAGGCCTTTTTTTTTCAAGGTGAAGACTATGCATATTAGAAGATGAGGATAGGGCTATTTGACCAAGCCAATGATTATTAAGTTTGGAAGATAATCAAGAAAGGACTTTTCATCTCAACAAAGACGATAAATGATTTTGTAAGTCCTTAAAAAAGAATGGGAATGGGAATGGGATAAGAAAGACACCAAGATGGCTTAACTAAATACCAATTCCATGCACATTCTCTTTTGTGTATTAGGGCCAAATGAGTATAACCAAATGTCTTTATGTGGTAGCACTAAGGAGATACAGGACAAGTTAGCTATCACACACGAAGGGACCAATCAAGTTAAGTAGTAAAAAATAAGCATGCTCACCCTTAATTATGAAATGTTCAAGATGAAACCAAAGGAAAGCATCAAGGAGATGTCTAATAGATTCACAGACATTATAAATGGCTTGAAGGGTTTTCACAAGGTTTATCCCAATAAGAAAATGGTCAAGAAAATGTTGAATAGCTTCTGTAAGTTATAGGAAGCTAAGGTACCACAATTAAAGAGTTAAAGGACCTTATCCTCCTTACTTTAGATGAGCTAATCTTATCTCTCCTTATCTACAAAATAAAGATGAATCATGGAAAGAAGCAACCAAGGAAAGTTAGAGTTGATTGAAAGCTTGCATGAGAAAAGGAAGATGATGATGAGGATGGTGAAAATATAAAGATGGTTATATTTGTCAAGATATTTAAGAAATTCATAAAGATGGATAAAGGCAAATCATCTCAATCAAGCAAGGTTAAAAAGGTGATATGCTACAATTGCAACAAACAGGGCCATGTCAAGTACGATTGCCCCTTGTTGAAGAAGAAAAAGAAAACATTTGTAAGAATTTAGAGTGATAGTGGCTTTTCCGATGATGATGACTCCAAGGAAAACCAAATTAGCAATCTTTGCTTCATGGTTCTTAATGAGCCAAAGGTAACCTCAAACTTTTCAAATTTAAATTCTTATACATTTGATGAGATACAAGATGCATTTGATGATCTTATAGTGGAGTTTAGGAAATAAACTTAAAATATAAGAAAATGATTTCAAAATTGAAAATTAAAAATAATTTATTATTAAAATTAAAAACTGAGTCCAAAAATGAAAATAAGGATTTAAAAAATGATTTTGATCAGTCCAAGCTAAGAATTGACATTCTAGAAAAGTTAACTTTGATCTGAAAAAGAAAATTCAAAGCTTGGATAATAAAAAGAAAATCATTTTAGAAAAATCCTTTCAAATAAATATAACTGAGTGTTCACATTATAATTTCATGGTCATAATGTGCATACTTGTCCTATCAAGAAAGGGACCTAATTTGAAGCTAGGCAAGTACAGGTTCCTAAGGGAATAAGAGGCTTTGAAACTACCCTTCAAAGACCAAAAGCAATTTTGGTACCAAGAACCAAGTGATCTTGAAGGTGTGTTGGAACAATGAGGAGCAAGGCAATGGATTTAGATACTCCACACACATAAAGTAGTGTAGCAGGTAACTCTAAATCTTAAACTTGATTTATCATGCGTTGGTTGCCTTTTAAAAAGTTTTTAAATGTTTTTATGAAAAATATTTTTATGAAATATTATTTTGATGGAAAATGATTTTAATCAAAAAGTCATGTTTTGCATTTAAGTGTTTATAAGCTTTAATTAAATATGCATTTGATGTTTAAGTGCTTAATAATGATATGTTTAATTGATTTGTGAAAAGATGTTATGAAGCATGAACTCAAGCATGATTTGTGCATAAAGGTTTGGTTTTGAAAAATTTCATGTTTTGAGTTGTTAAAAAGTTCTAATGCATGATCAAATAGTATGCACATCTTTAGGGGAGCATTTAGAATTTACCTATAAGATTTGATGCCATAAACATGCGTTAGTAAGTCCAAAGTCTTTTTAATGCCTTATATTCAATTATGCTTGCATGAGACTTATAATGATTGATTATGTTGAAATTTCATGTTTCATAGCTTGTACAAGTTTCGTATACATTGATCATGTTTTTAAACTTGTGCATATGTGGTTTGAACAAAAATTTCTTATTTCAAGACTTTTAGTTGCATACTGCTTGAACTTAAGTTGCTTATGTGACCAAATATGCAAATTCATTCAAACTTTATTTTAAAACTTATTTTGATTCAAACTTTTGATCAATTATATTTGTTTTTGATGCTCTATATCAAAAGTTTGCATTAAAACTTCAATTCATAGGTTTTCGAATGCCAAATTGCATATTTTTCCAGGTATTTTTCAAAAATCTTAAGGTCTATATTGATACTTTGAGATCTATATCAATACAACACTGTGTATCGATAAATAAGCCCCCATATCGATGTATGTAATTTGTTTTGGCCAAGTTATACTGTTTTGGTTTTAAAATACAAGATTGGACCCTTTAATGGTTTTTTTTTTTACTTGAAATGCCTTATTTTTATGATTCCTAAACCTTAAGAACATCATTTCATAAACTCATCACATGCTTGAACATCATATTTTCTTAATTGATGAGTGTTTCACAAATCAAATGCATGACTTGTGTGATTAAGTGCTCATATTGCTTTATGGTGCTCAAAAGTACAAGATCTTCTATGTATCATTGTTTTTGTGCCTTAACAAACACATTTTCCTCCATTGTGATAAATGGTACTGTCTATGCTAAACGTTTTCCATTTATTAACATTTGGTCTCATTTGTTTCAAAATCTCATTAAGTTTACTAAACATTTTTTTTAAATTTAACAAATTCATGAGCTTATTGAATATTTTATAAATGACAATTGACTCTTGGAACTATTAATGCTTATCTTTTGCCAAGATGTCTTTTATTAGAGTTTTTGCAAAGTTCATGAAGTCAAAGTTTTTTTTTTTGGATGAACATTTGTATAACAAAGAAGCAAACAAAGCATGCAACCTCTTCAAATCAAGCCAAAACCATCAAGGAATGTTGAAACACTTAAGACATGAACTTCAAAGTCATAATGAGCATATTATCGAAGCTTGGTAAGTTTAAGATAATTACTAAACTAGTGCTATTCAATTTTTATCCCTTAGCATTAATTTTGGTGACACGCATGAATAAATTATACACAACTAGTATTCTTATATGTAATGTATGCTTTAAAATGTTTGCCTTGAATAAATATTTGAACATATCTATGTGCTTATTTTTCATCTTTAAGCATGTTCATTTATTAAATGATTGTTCAAATGATCTTATTGACATATCATGAATGAGTAAATGATTTTCTAACCTATAAAAGTGTGATATGTTTTACTTAAAATCTTTTTTAACTTTCCATGAGGTTACTTGATTGATTATAAGCAGTATGCACATGTGCAAAAAATTCAAAAATTGGTATCTACTATACATCTAGACAATAATTGGATTAATATGTTTTGATATCTTTTAACAAATAGTTTACTTATTAGTCATAGTCCCAAATGTGCTTAAATGTTTACATATGAATATATGAATTGTGTGAACTACACATTTGAGCTTAAATGCATATATAATTACTAAACCTCTTAGAAATCTTGTTGGAATTAGTCCCTTATCTTCGAATTAATCATACATTTTACCTTTTTAATATTCCAAAAAAGGGAGAATTTTAAGCTTAATTCGCTTGTGCTTTATTGATACAGATGCTAGAAAATAGGAAGATTTCATAAACACTTATAAATCTCATATATTATGAAATCTTCAATATCTTTGTGTTGGTTTTCCATAGCTAAATATGACAAAAAATGCTATTGCCAAGTTTTCAAAAGCATTTTACAAAATCTTTAAAAATCTTTTTCCATGCTTTTATTAAGGGGCAGTTCTACTGAAAATCTTTAAATGATTACAAAAGAGTTTTACAAACAATGCACCTTAAGTTTTATCATATAAAAAGAGGAAAATTGTTCACGATATTCATTTTGAATTAATCTTAGTTTGAATATAACTAAAACTTAAGCTTAATTAGCTTGTGATTAATTTTTTTTAACTCTGTAGTTTTCCTTGAAACATTTTGATAATACTTTGAAAAATACTAAATGGTTATTGCCATTAACTTACTCAAAATATTTTCTAAATGCATACCTTGGTACAAAACATTTTTTAGATAAGTTTTGTAATGTTTTAAATCATGAAAAACCCATTAAAATTAATTTTCATATGAAGGTATCGATACACCATATGTATGTATCGATACAATGCCTAATAGTTTTGCATGAAACCTTCAATTGCATTGATACAAAGCAGAATGTATCAATACATCAAGGGCTGTATTTATACACACCATTGTTTTATCGATACAAGGTTTTTCCAAAGGTCATATTTTTGTACTGATATAGGTAGCGTATCAATGTACACCTAAATGTATTAATACATTCTGGTGGGAATGAATGAGAGTTATTCAAATGAAGTCTCTAACGGCTATATTCCTTCACAAAACATTCTCAATGGCCATATTCATGATCTAGGCTATAAATAAGCCTCCAACAACATGATGAACCAAAAGATTAACCTTATAGTTATATTTTTCATATATTTCACATTTCTAGGCAGTTTATTGTGTATAAAATTAATTCTTCCTATCCATTCTTGTATTCTTTGTAATTTTATCTTTAGAATTGTTGTCCTTTATGACTAAATTCTTGTAAGCACCTAGCTTTTAGAGGTTTTATTTATTTACACACAAAATCTTTGTAAAGAGGGAAAGTTCCTACTTAGTCATTGAAAAGTAGAGAAAAGGTTTTATCTTAGCCTTAAGAAAAAGATCAGGAGTTGTAAAGGTTATACCTTAGCTTTTAAAGGTAAAAGAATTCAACTTAGTGAAGTAAGAAAATCTAAGGCAAGTGAGGCAAGGTGGAAGACGTAGGCAATTAGGCGAACCTCTTTAAATCATTAAGTTTACTTCTCTTTCCTTTCTCTATAATTGCTTTTTATTATTCATTATTCATTATCTTGCAACTCCAAATCTTATTGTTTTCATTTCTTAATTTCTATTTATCAAAGTTTTAATTTGCAAAAGATTTTAAGAAATCAGATTACCCTCAGTTGATTTCATTCACCACTAAAATATCTAACATAGTACATAAGAAAAATTTGAAATGTTTTGAAATTTATTAAAATCTTAAGTATAAATTGGTTCTGATTGAAAGTTTTCATCGGACAAAGTAAACATATGGTCCTTCATCGTAACCAAGATCTTCTTCCGGGTTGGCTATAGTGCACCATAATGCTGCCTAATCAATACCGCAATAATGGTCTTTATGGTCAGTTTGATGAAGGTCTTACATAAAAATGAGACAATTGTTGGGATGCAATAATTAATCATAATTAAATTATCTCAATAAATTTATTATTAAACTTATGTGTTTCTTAACACTATGAACTAAAACCTACCAATAGGGTTAGCTACTGATAAAAACATCTTCGTTAAACCTTTACCTTATCTCCTCAGTGTAGTCAATGAACTGTCTGTCTCAGGCTAAGGAGCGGAGAGAGAATTAGCAATCTCAATTGTTATGGTAGGGAGCGATGTATCAGCAAGGTCTGATTGGCCTTCATCCATCTTCAGCTCTAAGGGATCAGATGAAAAATACTGACCACTATCATCCCTAGTGGTAGAGGCATCACAAGGGAAGGAGGTGGATGCCTCTATGCTGTCACGGATTTCCCAACATCTATAGATCCATAATGTAAGGTAGCAACTTTACATGCCTCGAATATAGCCTCTGTTGGGGTTGATGACCACCAAAAGGTCTACCTTTACTAGTAGCTTACATTATATCTATAACATAAGATAAAAAGTAATCATATTTATAACATAAATAATTATATAAAAGATAAATAGATACTTAAAAAAATTATTTAAATTTTTACTTAAAAAATAATCGTATCTACAATGTAAATAAATTTAAAACATAAAATTACTTAAAAAATAATTAATGTCTATAATATAATTAACAAAATAAAAATTATTTAAATTTATACAAAATTTAACTTACACATGTTATCTATATCACAACAAGTAATATGACGATGAGCTAATTCACTGAGGAGAAAGAGAAAAAGATGCTATAGCTTAAAAAATAAAATATACTATTTCTTTACTTGAAAAAATATCTTAATGTTATTTTTAACCAATTTGTAAAAAAAAAAAATCCTATAAATCTACAAAAATAACTCTAAACCCCAACAAATAAAACATATATATACAACCGTAAACAAAAAATTATTTAAAAAAATAATAAAAGTAAAATACCATATTAATATAAGGGAGAATTGAAAAGCTAGAAGATGAAAAAAACCATGAATCATAAAAACACTATAAAAAATAACTCTAAAAGCTAAAAAAAAAAACCTTCAAATTGCGTAAAATAGGGAGATTTTGAGAGAAAAAATTTGAAATCAAAGGAGAAATGAGAAAATGGGCATCGATAATTCAATGAAAACTTTCATCGAAAAAAGGTTAACGATTCGATTTAACTTCTAATGTAAATTCCACCAGAAATGATTATTTCCAACAAAAATTCCTTTGGAAATAATTATTTTTACTGAATTTTTGAATATTTTTGACAAAAAATATCATCAATAATATTTTGGGCAAGAAATTTGTCTTTGACATCATACCCGTCAAAAAGTTTTTGACAAAAATAAAAAATAAAAAATTAATTTTTTATTTAATCATAAAAAATACTTTTGATGAATTTATCCATTGAAAATTTACAGTTTCATCCCAACTATTCCATTAAGTTAGGCAAATAAGTACCATCTGATCATTATAAAGTCTAAATAATTAATTTACAAGTTGTATGACAAATGCATGATGGGTTGTGACAAAATGCAAAAAAGCATGGCTAATATTTAATGAAATTCACCTAATAAGTTAATCACGAAAAAGCAACCAAAGTTTAAAAAAATCTATATATAATGAATTTTAGCCAAAGGAGAAATTTCCTTCCCATGATCGAATCTTCCTTTTATAACAGGGTATGTTTCATTTTGCTTCTTTAACTTTACAAAAAATTATTTTTTTTTTTAAGAATTTCCAAATATTTTCAAGTTTTTTCAAGCTTTAAAGGTGAATTTCTCTAGAAATAATTTTTATTTGGTTCATCTTTTCTATTTCTTCTTTATTTTTTTTCCTTTTAGTGAGATTAAATCTTGTTTGCGCTCATGGTTTCATGAAGCCATGTTTAAAGGCCAAGTTCGATTATTAGTTTTTATTTTCCTTAACAATAGCTCGATTTTCATCAAAAATATATATTTTTGTAAAAATATGGTTTACCTGAGCATGTAAATCTGTGCATGTTATTTTGATTATATTTTCCTAGGCATTTTCATGCAAATTTCCCATAAAATGTGCTCATATGTTCATATTTTATGGTTTTATGCATATTGGGGATGATTTAAGCTTGGTAGTAGCTAGGACATGTGTTTATCTTGTCATGTATGTAGGACTATTGAAATGAAATTTGTTTTCATTAGCTACATTGATGATGGCCAAACATGAATGTGGGGTTTAGGTAATCTTTTTATTTTCACATTTTTTGGAGATGTTTTACAATGTTTGGAAGTTGTGGGGTCAAAAAATAATTTTCCTAAAAATTTTAAGGCTTTAGATAGGTATTTCCAAGCCTTGATTAAACTTTATACGTGTAATTTGGTGGAGTTTTTTTTAGGGCCATTTAACAATTATAAGAAGTCTATAGCTTAATTGCAAAATTAGAAAAACTTTTGTAGGCATTTCATATCTTGGCCAAATACTAATAGGACCTTTAGGGGAGTTTTTTATGCATCTTTAAAATGTTGACTACATTTCTAGCATTTTTAGGGGTTATTTTTTAATTTTAAAATATTTAAAGGTCTATTTGAACATTTGAAAAATTTTGTCCTAAGCCTAAAGTGCTTGGTCGAATAGGGAGCATTAGGAATATTTTGCATGCATTTTGATTTTATTTAATGGCCATTTTTTACACTTTAATTCATTTAGGGACCAAATTATAATTTTAAAAAGTTTAGTGACCTTTTAAAGGAGTCCTGCATTTTAGGAACAATTTGGTCATTTCTCACATTTACTTACCATTTAGGGTATTTAGGATGCTTTAGGAACATTTCTAGCATTTTTACCCATTTTGGGACCAAAGTGTAATTTTGAGAAATTTAAGGATCTTTTAGCAATTTTTACATTTTAGGTCATATTAGCCATCAAAGTTGTCGATTTAGGTTATAATTGTCATTCTATATCATTTTTAAGTCTTTTAGGATTACCAGGATACTTTCACATTAAAGGTACACCTTAAGGGCATTTTATTAATTTGTCTTAGAACTGAGTCCTTTAGGGTCGCTAGGATATTTTTATGTCAAAGTTATAATTTAGGGATAAGTTGGTCATTTCATTATGTTATTGAGTCTTTTAGGGTTACCGAGATAATTTCATGTCGAAGGTGTACTTTAGGGGCATTCTAATAATTGACCTTAGAACCTAGTCTTTTATGATCACCAAGATGTTTTCATATCGAAGGTACACTTTATAAGACATTTTGGCCTCTTTAACTAGGTTTGAATCTTTTGAGTGTAGTTTTGTTCTTTTCATCAAAACTAAGTCTTAGGGTAAGTTTTATCTTTTTTAATATAATCAAAGTTCTTTACAAAAATCAGCGCAATGTCTCTAAGTTAAAGTAGTATATAAAATGTCTCTCAACATATGTGAGGAGTTTCATGGATTATTTTAATAATGAGATATTCTTTTCAAAATGAGTAAAATCGAGATTTTTTGAATTTCATAAAACAAAACTTCATGTTTTCTTCAGTTTCATCTAGTGAGGTATGAATAACAATTTTAATTTGAAAAGTATTTTAAAAACTTGACTTTCTCAAATGGAATACTAAATTTAGCTTAGGAGATTTAGAAATATAGGAGTTAACAAGTAAGCTAAGAGGTACTACTTTTTAGGTGTCATGACAAGGATTGTTCCTTATTTATGATTGTAACCGACTCCCAAACCCTTTCATGTGATCTCTAGTAAGTGTGAACCTCAGAGTTCATTTTCGAGGGTTTCGTAACCATCTAAATATGAATTTCAATAAGTGACCAATCTCATCTAATCGAAATAAATTGGTGGCTACTTTAAGACAAATAGTCATTTTGTAACAACTATTTATGGTTAAGTCAAGTGAATGATTCATCTTGATGACTCAAACCCTACACACAAAAATAAAATATATATAAGAATGAGGGATTCACCTACCTTGTAAGTCCAGTGGGTCAAGATTCATGTCTTGGCCATGTTGTGATAGCTTGGAAACTCCTCTAAGGAAGGTTAATAAGTCAAGCTCAAAATTAATAACATGTTAAATAAATTTTAGATTAATTCGATTTCAATTGGTGTTTGTTCATAATTCTTGGTATTGAAAAAATTTTCCTTTATTTCTTTTTTGATTTATATGGAAAACATGTAGAGCATATTTTTACTAACAATTTTTGTTTTTCATGCTTTATGGGGGATATAAGATAGAGGGTTTATATTTTAATGTATGATAGTAAAAGGTTTGTTGGTTCTTTCACTCACACTATTCAAGTGCATTTCATGCATTGGGCTCATTCAGGGGTATCGAACCAATTTATAAGAGGATAAAGTAACTCTGCCTTAGTGAGGTTATCCTTCATATAGGCCAAGTGAGAAACCTATCATGTGTAAAGTACCTTGCCTTTCAAGGGGTGTTAACCCTCGCACAGGCTTGGAAAATATTCCTACCTAGATCGAACTTATTCTATCAATACCCACTATCACAAGCCCCTTACTCAAGCATAACATTGCCTAAATCACTCGGAATGATGATGTGTGTGACTTAAAAGGAATTGTCAAGAATTGCCTTTGGATTATCCTTTGACCAAGTTTTGAATTAGGCGTGATATAATGATGGAAAAGGAAAGGACCATCAGATGAATTGCTTATACAATCGATCTTGGATAGCCACTACGAAATGGCTGAAGACTTGGAGTCACCATCAATTATTTCAGGCTAGGCATGATTGGTTGCCTATTGAAAATGATATTTTGAGTTATGAAACTTGAAATATCGATTTCCCAATCTACAAGGTTTAAAGATTTTTTGGTTAGGCTTAGAAGGTGGTTACACATGGGGAAAGATTAACACCTCTACAACACCTAAACTTGATACCCACTACCCAGTTTTAATATGGTTTCAATTTAATCAATTTTATTTTGTCATTATTTTGATATAACCCCCTAACGCATGAATTTTATATAAAATTGTAAACCCAAGTTTAAAAAAAATTAAATCTGTATGCACCTTGTAGATGTGGGGAACATAAGGACTTTTAAGGAAAACGATCTCTGGATGTAGCTTTGAAAATTGGATATTCATTTCAAGCATTAAAGAGATACCGACATGAAACATTACCTTATAGTTTTCAAAAATGATTCAGAAAGATAAGTGCAAAATGGGCATCATAAAAGTAGTATGATGAAAAAGAGCATAATAATATTGCACAAAAAGAAACATGCAAATGCATATAAAAAGGGAAGGACAATTAGAATGTATTAGTAATTATCTTCGATTATTGAAGAATAACTACGACGACAACTTTGAGATGCGTTTGGACTTAGTGGTCTGTTGACTTGCAAAAAGAAAAGGTTTAATTAGAAAGCTCATAGATACTCGAGAGAGAATTCAGATTTAAAGTGAAATTTGAAAAAGAAGGTTAGAGTATCCCCTCAAAATATGAGGTTTGAGTACCCTAATGATGAAGATTTTTGGCAACTCTGAAAGAGGGCTGTGATTAAAACACCCAAAAAAGCCAGAGAGAGAAAATTTAGATTCTTAGGTAAAAAGTGAGGTTAGAGTATCTCCTCGGAAGGTGGGGTTAAAATATCCCAAGTAGCTAAGATTTTGGGCATGTTTAAAAATAAAATTTGATTAAAAGCCCCAAAGGGTCCAAGAGAGAGAAAATTCAAATTTTAAATGAAAAACATGGTTAGAGTACCTCATCGGAAGGTCAGATTAGAGTATCCCCAATGATAAAGATTTTTATATCTAATGAGAAAAGGAATATTTTAGTGAAAAGGTATTTTGAAGATCAAAACTAAGGATTTGAGTAAATTTTAAAATTTTGTTTTGGCTTTGATTCGAGCCTAAGAGGTTTGTGTTGTAGTAGGTGACTCCATGGGGAGTCAATTAGATGCCCTTCAAAACATTTGAACATCTTGATAAAGGTGGTTCAAGCAATTGGGTTAATTTTAATTCCAAAAACAAGGGACAACATCGCACTATCTCCCTTTTCAAATTTATTTTGAGTCTATTTGAAGGCTTCTAGGGATAATGAGGTACATTAGAAAGATGATTCACTAAGGCTTAGCATAGAAATATTTCCAAAATCCTAGAAAATTGTTTTCTAAGCAGAATTAATTTTTGAATTTGGGTTGGTTTTAGCATTGGCAGCATATGCACGAGAAAAACTATAGCGAACTTTGAAAAATCACCTATAACTCATTTAGGATTGTAAAATCATGAAATATATCTTTTTTAAAAAATAAAATTTCATGAACTTTTTGGAAAGAATATTTTAAAAATTCGAAAACATCATTTGTTGGGCTGAAATGATCCAAACAAAATGCAAATCGCTGATTCCAAGGGTTCTTGATAGTAAAGGTTTGAAAAATTGTAACTCTCTCATTCGAAATGGTCTAGGTACAAACAAGAAATTGATAAAAAGGTAATTTGATGCTCTTTCAAGGAAAAATATCAAAAAATTCTAAAAAAATATGTTTCGGCTAAAAAATGACCTTTTCAAATGGCAAGCATAGTGTTGCTAGAGAAAAAATAGGGAAGTTTTTTTTTGGTATTTTTACTAAAACTGAGCCTAGGACGTCTAAGCATTCATGACAGAAAGAAATGGGTGACATGGGCTTCACAACTCATTGACATAATCCCGAAGTAAGTAGGGATGACGAAATAGCTCATTAACCATGTCACCAACAAGGGCATTAAGCTCTAGATTAATGCCTAACATTTTGAAAAAAGTAAAAGGCTATTTTATTTTGGAAACTAGAACTTTTAGCTTCACTTGACCATGAATTCAAACATAGAGAGCCAAATTTATCCCAAGATATGAGGACCAATGTTGTGAGAACATTAAATCAATGTTATTTTCCATTGATTAGAGGTAACATAGATTTAACTTTGGGGTTTTTTTTTTAAAATTAGACTTTTGCAGCCAATAAGCAAACATTTTGATGAACATGTTAAAAATAAAATATGACATGCATGAAGATGAAAACATGTGACTTAAACAAAAAGGTGACGTTTTGGGAAAAAAAAGATGGCAAAAATGCAAGAAGATACATGGACATATTAACTTCGTCCATGACATCAAGCATGAAAAATGATATAAACATGTTTAAACAAGGAGAATCATGCTAAAATTTCCAAGATGATTTTTGTTCCATGAAACCTACTAAAATGCAAGAAAATATATGAATATGCTTAAGAAATGTTAAGGTGAACATTCAAGTATAAGTTAAACATGTGAAGGTGGATGGAAAATGAAAAAACATGAATGAATAGAGATTGTTATGATGGTGAAAATAAAACATAGGATGTTTGGCCTTCAATGCAGCAAAGAATTATCTAAAGCCTAAGACTACCACAACCAAGGCCATAATAATGCATTAGAATCCTAAAATGGTCATGATAACATAAAATAGGTCACTAAGATGATGCAAATGCTAAAAATAAGAAAATAATTAGAGTAAAGAGGAAAAAATAGCAAAGAGCCTTAAACTTTGACCTTTTTTTGAGTAGTGGTTATAGTTACTTTTTTTTTTGTTATTGATTAGTAAAAAAATGATGAAAAGAAGAAACATTTTAGTTATAGTCTTGATAAAGGAGAGTTTTAAAGGAAGGATAAGTGGAATGGAGGGTTTTGGAAGTGTTTTTAATGATGGATTAAAGAAGCTACGAGAATAAAGGAGGTTTTGGTTTTTTGATGGCTGAAAGTGAGTGTTTTGTGTTGAGAATGTGTATAGAGAGTCCTTTTTTAGCTAAACCAAAGTTTGCATATATAGCTATATGGATATGAAGACAAAAAATGTAAACGGCAAGGGTACTATAGGGTTTTGGCTATGCACCATATGACAGCTGTTGTGATTATACCAAGTTGGCTATTTTTTCATTAGCTGAGGCAAGAAAAATAGTGGAGCAAAAAGGCTAAAGGTGTCTGCAACATGGAGAAAACCAAATACGCCTAAATAAACCATTTTTTTCATGCAAATGTCTTAGTTTTAAGCTATTTTGGGCCTCAAAAAATTTGTTAAAACCTAATCATAAGTCCAATGCTGAAGCCTGGTGTAAATTTTGATGATTTTTATGCCAAAAACATGTTTAAATAGGATTTTAAAAGGAAAATAGCATAAACTGGGCAAATATGCCTTGTGGTATCAATACAAGGCTTCTTGTATCGATACCAAGGGCAAATTTTGGCTTCAGGTATCAATAGCTTGATGCTGTTATCGATACCTAAGCTTCCTATATCTATATAATGAAGTTCTGTATCGATACAAAAAATAAAATTTTCTTAGATATCAAGACTTTTTTGCCTGTATTGATACAAAGTCCTCAAAATCACTTTTTAGCTTTGAAATAATTGATACAAATTCTTCCAAAATCACTTTTTAGCTTTGAAATAACTCTATATCGATACCATGACCCTTTGTATCAATACCACAGCCAAAATTTATCAATGTATTGATACTTTATGTCTTGTATCGATACACCTTAGCCAAGTATCGATGCTATGCCCTTTGGTATTAATTCAAGTAGTAAGAATATGGATTTTCCTTACCTTTGACTCTTTAGACTCCTTCTCTTGGCTAAAAATGCTAGAAAACTAACCTATGCTTGTGTAATGACTCCGATGGTGACTTAAAAATTAACGTCTCATGCCTTGAATGTTGGCCCAAACAAAATAAGGTATCTATAACTGCACCTCTTTGGTCATTGCTAAGTATTAGAAACATGGTAAAGATAATAGACACTATTTTTCTGGGGAAAAAATGATGCCTCTTGTGTGCTTCCAAAAATGAGATTTAAATAATGTTTCACCATGATGATAATGATAAATTGGCGATGATTCTGATAGAAGTCTAGATAAGTTTTTGTAGGGTTTAACCTTTCTATTAAGTTTTAGGTTTCTTAGGATTTGATCCCCTAAACAAGTGTAGATTCGATAGACGTTTAGCCCTTTGTGGACTGACTCAATAGGTGCCTAGTTCATTATGGATAGACTCAACTGGTAACTAGCTCTTTGTACTCGATTAATGTCTAACTCTTTATGAACGGACTCAACTAGTGTTTAACTCTTTATGGACTGACTTGATTATGCCCAGCTCTTTGTCGACAAACTCGATAAGTGCTTAACTCATTATGGACAAACTTAATTGGTGCCTTTATGGATAAATTTGAATGGTGCCTAGCTCTTTAGACAAACTCAGCTAGTGCTTAGCTCTTTATAGGCAGAATCAATAAGTGCCTGGCTTTTTGCAGAAGACTTGATTGATGCCCAACTCTTTGTGGACAGAATTGATAAATGCCCAATTCTTTGTTGATAAACTTGATTGGTGCCAACTCTTTGTGAACTGACTCAGCTGGTGTCCAACTCTCTATGGATAGACTCTATAGGTGCCCAACTTTTTGTGAACGGACTTGATTAGTGCCTAGCTCTTTGTGGACAAACTTTACAAATGCCCAACTCTTTATAGACAAACTATTAATGCTTAGATCTTTACAGATAGACTCAATTGGTGCCTTGCTTTTATGGACTAAAGGGATAGGCATCCAACTCTTTATAGATTGAGGTAGATAGGCATCCAACTCATTATGGACTGAGGTAGGTAGGCATTTAGCACTTTGTAGACTAAGGTAGGTACATAGAAGAGATTTGAACACTATCTTGATTAAAACATCCTTAAGAGAGGCCTTAAAGTGTTTGATAGAATATCCTTAAGAAAGACTTTGCATGAAATGTCTTTAAGAAAAGCTTTTAAGGTTTTTTTGATGAAACATCCTCGAGAGAGGCTTTAAATCCTTTTAGAATATTTTTAAGAGACACTTGGAAATTGTAATAAAATATCCTTAGAGAGGGTTTAGAGGTTTTTGGTGAAAACATCTTCAAAAAAGATGTTGAAAGTTTTTGAAATATCCTTAAAAGAGCTTTAAAAGTTTTTAATGAAAGGTCTTCAAGAGAAGCTTCAGAGGTTTTTGGAATATCGTTAAAAAAGGCTTAAGAAATTTTGTTAAAATATCCTTAAAAGAGACTTTGGAAATTTTTGACATATCCTTAAAAGAGGCTTTGAAAGTTTTCGATGAAATGTCCTTAAGAAAAGCTTTGGAAGATTTTTGGTCAATGTTGTCAAGAAAAAAAAATGTGATGTATGCCATGGTATCATGCTAAAGTCTTTTATGGTATCATGAGTAAGTTGATAATGATACTTAAGTTTGTTATCAAGATGCCCAAGTACATGGAATAATGCACATGTATGTCTGGTGACATGGTAAATGTTCATGAATATAGATGTGCAAAAATATGAATATATGTAAGTGCAAATGCATGTTGATAGTAATGCACATGAGTACGAGCAGATATAAATAGGAATGCATATAAGCGCAAATACCTATGACTAAAGATGCATATGAGTGCCCATGCTCATGAATGAGAATGCATGTGAGTGCTAGTGCTTGTAAGCATGAATACATATGAGTAATGGTGCTTTAAATATGAATTAATACGACAGAAAATGCATTGAATGCAAATGTATGTTTGTAACTGACATCACATATGAGTGCAAATATAAGTGAGCACGCTTTTAAATGATTATGTTTAAGCATGAGTGTAGTTACCAATGAGTACAGATGGATATGAAGAAGAATGCATATGGGTGCAAATGGATGCTTGTGCATGAGAGTCATATGGGTGCAACATGTAGTGAATAAAAGTTCACATGAAGGCAATAACAAGTGAGCGAGAATGAATATGAGTGTCGATGCTCATGAACAGGGATGGACGTAAATGAAAGGGTCTTTGAGCATGAATATGCAAGGATAAAAATAAATATGTATAATGTAAATCCACTTGGGTGAAAGTAGTGTGAATACAAAAACCTATGTGTAAACACCAATGCTAGCCATTGTCTGAGTGATGCTCAAATGCCTATGCATGATGACATATGTGCTTATGAAGGGTGTAAGGGTTGAGACTATGGTTAGCTCTTTTTGAATCTAGCTTAAACAATCTTTATAGAACATGAATTCTTTGAAAACCAAAGAATTTTGATATTCTTTTAAGCTTTATATTATTGATACTTCGACTAGCAGTAGGTTTGACATGATAGGCTCAAGTTGTAAAGCTAATTTAAGAAAAGGAAGAGTGCAATCCTAAGGGTTGACCCCTCTAAAGATGATACTTTAGGGATGATCAAGCATTTCTGTGTGTCCTTATATTTTTTAGAATGATGTTTTCCTTGTCAAGACTTTGGTAACCTCATAAGTGGTGTAAAAAATTCTTTATTTTACTTTAGATTGCCATTTTTAGTTTTCACCCTAAAACCTCAATCTTTTTAT
Organism: Adansonia madagascariensis; assembly: GCA_038381835.1. NCBI lineage: Eukaryota > Viridiplantae > Streptophyta > Magnoliopsida > Malvales > Malvaceae > Adansonia > Adansonia madagascariensis. The sequence continues at coordinate 14,112,036 of JBBYHL010000022.1, read as the reverse complement.
TTTTATTTCTTTCTTTTTTTTCCTTTGATTGATTGCATCATCATCCTTATTAAGAAAGATCAAAATTTATTAAAAGAATAATTTCTCAAAGAATGGGCTCATTAGTTCACATGGTCGTGCTTGATCAAAATAGACTCTTTAAAAACTGCAATGTAAATCAGGGTTCATGGTTTTAAGAGAAAAAGGTATAAAGGCCTAAATTTACTATTTAGGGATGATTGGATCAAAGATCATTTCTTTTAATGAGGGTATCCATCCCTTTTACTTTTGAAATATCCTTGTTTCTTAATCTTTCATTTTCTTTTCTTAATTTTTCTTTGGCTTTTTAATTTTTTAATTTTTTTGTTTTTTGCTTTTAACTTTTCATCATTTTTTTGAAGGAATCTTAGACTTCAGAACTTGGTATGTTTCATATTTACCCTTTCATGTTAGGCATTTTTACAATTATAGAGTGGGATATCTGCTCCCACGTCCTTTAGAAAGGTTTTCTCTTTGCCTCCAAATGTAGAGGGTGATCCTTGATAAGGGTTTCTTTTGAAAGAAAAAATTCGTCAGGCTCAAAGTGGTAGCAAAGATAAATTTTTTAATTTATGAAAGGATGATAAAAGATGGCCATTTTTCTTCTCAAACACGATTATATAAACCAAAGAGTTATTTTCTAGAAAATGTTCATTGGAAGAAATTTTGACCTTTTTAATCACATGATGTTGCATTCAATTGCCTTTTTTCTTTTATTTTTTTTCAAATGCAAGCCTTAATTCTTTTTTTTCATGCCACATGCTTGGGCATGCCATATTTTTGGTTTACCACTAATGAGAAATCATGTAATCTCAAGGTTTAGGTTGTAGGGAGTATTCCATGTTCAATCCTCAAGGACTTACATTAACTAAAGATTTAGGTTCTAGGATATCAAAAAGATAAGGAAGAACTAGGGATAGGGGTCATGGTGGGACTCATGACATGCTTTGAGAAAAGTTTTTGGGAAATGGTTTGAAGGTATCAAAATCAAATGAGAGAACAAGGATCTAGAGGTCATGGTAGGGTTACATGACATGCCTTAAGAAAAACTTTCGATAAATGGTTTGGAGGTTTCAAAATCAAAGGGGAGACCTAATGACCAAAAGGTCATGGTGGGGACATAAGGTGGTTTTACAGTGTTGCCCCAAGATTGTGATTTAAGAAACTTTCAAGGTATTGCTTGGTAGCTTAGGTTTTGGTTTGTTAAGAAAAAAATAGATGTTTCTAGCATAATCTTGACACACATCGAATTACCACCGTTAAAATTCTTAGAACACATCACATTTGTTTAGTTCCCAAAAGAATTTATAAATTTTGAAAGGTTGGTCCTTATCGCTCTTAGCCGAAATCAAGGCTTTTATCTGTTTGGTGGTTCTGAGGTGCCAGTATGGGCATGGTTTTTGGCACTTAAAACTAATTCCTTAAAGTCTAGGGTCTTTCAATTAGTCAATTTACGCATGGAAAAGCTTGAAAAAAAAGATGAAGAATAAAAGCAATCATCTATATTTTTGAGACGTTCTAATATCATGATTTGTTCAACATTTGATTTAGAGTTCAAAACATGTTAACTTGATGAAAATAACAATTCAAAGGCAAAAGCTTTTCACTAAAGTACATTAAATTGGAATGCCTCTATTGTCCTAGGTTCACACATCCCATTTCACTCTTATTGTTGGTCAACATCTAATTGTCCAACTTTAATCAACTGCTGCACTTTTTTTTCATACCTAGCTTTTTTCTATGGGTCAACTTATGTACCGTATGTGGTATAAGAAAGCAATGGGTGTCATGAATTTATAACTAGAGTGGCTTCAGAGGTTTAGTTTAGATTTGTGTGATCAACTGATGCTGGATAAGTTGGGGAAGTAATTTGGTGTATGATACTGGGATCGATTTTATGTGTTTCTATTTTGACTGCTCTACTATTTTTTTTCTGAGCACTCTTTAACCCTTTTGGCTAAGTCTAATTGAGGTCTTCAATACTGAGTTGTGCATTGGAAAAAATATGAGTAGGTAAAAGCTAAAGTATAGATTTGATAGGATAGTACCCCAAACTAGGTGAACCATTTGACGTGGGATGTACGAGTGGTGGAGACACTCAGTTTAAGGTATAAATCTAAACCAACTTACAACTAGCTATTTTCACTCATCGTATTCATTTTTTCCATTTTCTGTTGATGAATTTCTAGACATCAGATTCAAGGGATGCTTGGCAGGTGATGGAATGGCATCCTTGGTTAAAGAGTAGGTCAATTCACAATGATAAGGGCAATAACAGTAGGCTTTAAATGTCAACTGGAGAGCAAAATAGGAAGGCTTTATGTGGGTCATATCAGGTTCAGACATTTGTGTCTTTATTCTTGGCATGGGCGAGGGAGGGAGTAACTTATAGAAGCAATCTATCTTCAGTTGATTAAAGTTTAAGACCATTCCTATTAATTCTAAGAGTAACCTCTTTATTTCCTAAACATCTTAGTGATCTCTCCAACAATTCCTTCCAAGGTGTAAACATGTATTTTTATTGGATTTGTTGCACTCTAACCTGTTTGGCCAATTATAGATGATGACACCTTTTTTGTGGAATCTTTTTTAGCATTAAGAAAGTCCCCAACTACTTTTACCAATTTTGTGAACTTTTCTCTCAATTCCTAAAATCATGCCCTGATTCTTCTTCAATACTTTCCTAAATACTAACCCTTGTTTTAACTGATTCCCTATGTTACACCATTTTTTATGCAAGCAATAGATAGGTTTAGTGGTATGAATGATCAATGTATGAACATATTTAGGAACAATAAATAAGGATGGAAGATATAACATGTTAGGGATGCTTATTTACACATATAAGACCTATGATGGTATGAATGTTATGGAAAACATCATGGAATTATGCGTGTATGCGTACATGTAAATGAGTGCAATGACAATGTTAGTGTAAGGTGTGAGAAAATGACATGAACATGAGAAAGTTGTCATGGAAATATATTTTTAAGATTGCAAAGAGTATCATGAGTAATCATGGAATGCATGAAATGCACCATGACCCATCCTTAGTGCATCGACCAGGTAGTATGGCTCTTGAGGAAAGGGAATCCATACAAATGGATGAATTATGCGTCAGATATTATCAAGGAAATATGAAACCGATAGGGTGAAAATTCTTTGGGCATTATGGAGTTTGTTCACCACTGCCCTATATCAATTTTCTTTACATGTTTGGTGCAAGAAAAGATACATGAGACATGAATGCGAGGAATAATGAGGCAGTGAAGGACTAAGGAATACTTGGTAAGAATGAAAGAAGAAAAGCAAATATATATATATATATATAAATTGCCCCATTATTGGGCATTACAATGCCTTGGGGTGATCTTAGAGGGTCAATGAAAGAATCACTCTTCCTGGGTGGTACAAAATGACATGGACAGCACAACGACGTGTTTGAGTCAAAACCTCATGATGAGATAGCATTTTTTAGGGTTAAAACTAGCGACTTAAGTGACAGTATTTGTTTGTCATTACTTAAAAGAAGTCAATGCAAGCTATCAATTAGATAGCAGAACCCCTTAACCAGATTAAATTCCATTCTTTTGAAGGCATTATTGAACATTAAGGGGAATTTTAGATGACAACCTTTATATGCCATCATCTACATGAGTGCAAAGATGGTTAGCTATCGGTTGGATAGCATAATAGCTCAATCAGGTTAAGTTTACCCTTGCTGGGGTGATATAAAACACTTCGAGCATAGTTAACCAATTAGGTACTGACATAAATCTATTTACACTTATTAGTGAACATGTTTTAAGCCATCAATCGGATAGCATAACAGCCTGAACAAGTCGACTTTATTGGTTCAAAGATAACTTGTAGATCTTAAAAAAGATTATGGGTGATAACATTTGTGTGTTTCACCTAAAGGAAAAATAAGCATTAGTCATCTATTAGATAGTGTAACGACATGCCCTATTGATATATTAGCAAAATTGAAAACATGCAGCAATTTATGTTCGTCATCACCCATGTAAAATAGTGGTATAAAGAAGTAAAAAGAAACAAATGTTTCCCCGAGTTATCCTATTCTTCAAGTTATTCTAGTAGCATTCTAGTATGGTTTGACATAGTTTAGCTCATAGGGCTCACTATATGGGTTTAAGTTGATGCCTATATTGGTGTCCAAATCATTCATTCATCCAGTAAAGACAGCTAAGCACCCTGATCCTAGGCCTATCGCAGTTTTTGCAAAACAGGTTGATCTGATTGATATATTTCCCTGTGCAAATATGAAAGGTTACTAATGAGAGACATAGGTACTTTACATGCCAAAAGGTGTTGCTATGCCTACCAGAAGAGTACTCACGAAGATGGATAGCTTACTTCCACCTAATAATTGGGATGTTAACTTAACCATGGAGTTTGGTGGGAATCTAATGCAAATTCATGTACATAGTGTGTGTTGGGGAAATAATCAAATCTTTTGTTTACCTCTTATTACCACACTTATTTAAATTGATATATATATTTGGGAATAGAATAGTCCTTGACAATCATAAGACAAAAACCATGGAAGATAAAAAGGTTAGTAGATAAAGAAATTATGGCTAAATAATGATGAAAATAAAAAATCAAGAATTGAGTAAGACATGGCTAGTTATAGGCCTAACTCTTTAAGTTTTGTCTCGAACTGAGTCACCAAGTTGTCATGACATGCCTTTTACCTAGGCACAGCATTGAATTGCTAGAAATAGTGATAAACGTGACTTTAAATGAATCGCCAGGAATTACCTTTGGGTTATCCTTTGATTAGGATTTGAAGTAGGTGAGATATAATAATAGAAAGAGGAAGGATCATTAGACAAATCGCTTGTCCAACCAGTCTTGGATGGCTACTATAAAATGGCTAAAAACTTGGAGTCACCACCGATCTTTTTGAGCGAGGCATGATCGGATGCCTATTGAAAATGATATTTTGAGTTACAAAACTTGAAATACTAATTTTGTGTTTTATGAGGTCTAGAGATTTATTGGTTATGATTAGGAGTTGGTTACACATAAGGTAGCGTTAGCACCCTCATGATGCTCGAAATCAATACCCACTACTTATGTCTTACTTTGATTTTGGTTTGGTCGATTTTATTTCGTCATTATGTGAATACAATCCCTAATATATGAATTTTCTATAAAATTATAAATTTGGAATTTAAAACACAATTTAAATCATGTATGCACCCCGTAGATGTGGGAACATAGGGTTTTTTGAAAATGAACTTTGAAAAAATTGGATATCTCATGTTAGTAAGACGAAAAAAAAGTATAATAATACTGCATAAAAACACACGAAAGCATAAAAAAGGAGGGATGATGAGAATGTATCTTATAATTATCTTTGATTATTGAAAAATAACCATAAAGATAATTTTTTTTGACACGTTTGGACTCAGTGGTCACTTGAGTTGTAAAAAAGATTGATTAGAAAGATTAGGATGCTTGAAAGAGAATTCAAATTTTGAGTAAAATTGGAAAAACAGGTTAGAGTATCCTCTCGGAAGGTGGGGTTAGACTATCCATAATGATAAAGATTTTTGGTGTATGCAAGAAAAGGTTGTGATTAAAAGACCTAGAGAAGCTAGGAGAAAGAAAATTCATATTTTGAATGAAAAGCAAGGTTAGAGTATCCCTTCGAAAAGTGGGGTTAAAGTATCCCTAATAATGAAGATTTTTATATCTAATAAGAAAAGGGATATTTAAGTGAAAAAGTATTTTGAAGATTAAAACTGAAGATTTAAGTGAAATTTAAATTTTTGTTTTGGCCTTGATCCAAGCCTATGGGGCTTTTGCTATAATACATGACATGATGGGACTCAATCAGATGCATTTTGAGATAGTCAAACATTTCAATAAATGTGGTTCATGAAATTGGGTTAATTTTAATTCAAAAAATTGGGGGCAACATCATGGTGTCTCCGTTTCCGAATTTATTTTTGGATCCTTCGAATGCTTTCAAGGACAAATAAAATATAATCAGAAAGGTGACTTGACAAGGATTAACATACAAATATTCCAAATCCTAGAAAATCACTTTCTAGGTGGAGAAGTTGGGTTAGCTTTAGCACCGGCACCATGTGTTGGGGAAAAAGTCTAGCCAACTTTCAAAATTTGCCCCGGACTCATTTGGGATGATTAAATTGTGAACGATACCTTTTCAAAAAAGGAAATTTCACAAACTTTTTAAGAAAAATGTTTTAAAAATTCAAAAAAAATCATTTAATGGGTCAAAACGATCCAAATAGAATGCAAATCACTAATTACAGGGGTTTTAGATAGCAAAAGTTCAAAAAATGTAACTTTTTCATCTGGAATGGTCCAGGTGTACATCGTTGGAAAGGCAATTCGATGTTTTTTCAAGGAAAAATATCAAAAAATTCTAGAAAAATGTGTTTGGGCTCAAAAACAATTTTTTAAGTGGTAAGCATGATAGCCAGTAAGTAAAAACATGAGTTTTTTGATATTTTCAGGTTTCTTGGGACTAGAGTTGAGCCCAGGACATTCATTTTGGAATTTGGGTCATGCTAAAACAAATTAAAATAAATGAATTTGATAGCAATTATTAAATTATACAACAAAAAAAAATTAATATAACACCTAATTCCATCAAAGGGTCTACTTATGTGTCTTTAACCTATCTGAAAATTCAAGAAAATCAAAATAAAAAATTATACCTTGTATCAAGATTTTAAGATCCCCAATTAAATTTAACCTCCACTTATTCTTGTATACCAAGTTCGTTTGTTGCAAACTAAAGTTGTCTACTTGCTCGACCTCTAACATTGATCCACATAGGTTACTCAGGAAACCTTCAAAAGGTTGGCATTGTATTTTGTTGAGAGCCGTGCTAGTGGCTTAGGTTTCATAAACCTTCCCTTTGATTAAGCACCTTCGCTTCTGAAAAAAATACCAAAAAAAAATGATTTTCTTTGTCCTAAGCTTTAGCCATGTGGCTAAACCTAATTAAAATGGCAAAGGCATGATTCTTGTCATTTGGACGGCAAAACACTAGGATACATACAGTTAGGTTAAGTGAAATAAATTTTTGGTTTAATTACACTTTAACCCCTAAACAACTTAAATATTTCAATTTAGACCCTAAGAGATAATATCTCTAAAATTTAATCGAATCCCATTTTAATTCCATACAATTACCTTTATGTGTGTAACCTATTAGGCCCCTAACATTTATAAATTAATTCGGTTAAGAATATTTATATTTATAGATAATGAGTAGCATCTAGCAATGTATCATGGCCACTGAATTGCTAGGAGAGTCAATATGGTTTAACAAGCCTTTTAGTTTACAATATGTTAGTGTAGTTCAATCCTTTCATCATATATCCCAAAAAAAGACAAGAGCATGGTGCAACACCTATTTTTAGCCTATTCCATATTAGTCTTGCAGCCTTTGCGTGTCTACTCCATAATCAATATTGCCTTGGCCAAGATCTTTGAGTTAACACGGGCCTCATACATGTAAGATATGTCCCCTCAAATCACTTGGGGTTATGAATCCTCTTTAGACCATTCATTCACCTTTAGTATGCTTCATATCATACCCAAAACCACCCTTATTTTGGTATCCATCCATTTTGGACCCATTTGTGATGATCTTTAAGTATGATAATTCACATACAAGGTGACTTGGTTATTACTTACATTACTAACACATAAGAATATTTTTCATAGCCACTTGAGAGAAATACCAAATGGAATGCTCATAGCAGGTCATGTTTAGTGAACTTGTTACCATAAGAAGCATCTATATGCTATCTCAAGTATCTCTCTACTTCAACTTATGAGACTAGTTGCATGCATCATATGCATGAAGGCTTACATATGCTAGTCTTTTATGCATGTCAATGCCTTTCCTTGACAAGATGATAGCCAAGAACGGTTTAAGAGATACATTTTTTATGCATGAGGATCCTATAATAATGACCCATTGTAATTCCTTTGCAAGGCCAATATGTTTCATGGGCTTTATTTTCATAAAACTTTTCATAACAATTATTCAAATGAAATCTTATGGATAAAGAAATGCCTCATAAACATTTAATAAAATAAATGTTTAAATACATGAAATCATTAAATACTAGCTCCTTACAAGCAGCAACGATTAGCTTACAGGGCTACACTAATAATCTCCCACTAGCAGTAAAACTAATCACCCATATGTCTAAGTCCCATACACTCTATCTAATGATCATGTTTCTACTGAGGCATAACCTTAATGAATGGATCAATTATATTCTCCTCTATGGGTACTCGTTCCATACTAATGTCACATCTCTCTATGATATCTCTAAGAACGTGATACTACCATAATATGTGTTTGGATTTATGATAAAACTGTGGTGTCTTAGCTTGCGCTATGGCTCCATTATTACCATAGTAAAGGGATACTAGATCATCAATGCTTGGAATAACTCCAAGTTTAGTGATGAACTCTTTATCTAATCACCTCCTTCGTTACCTCACGCATGGAGATATATTTGGCTTCAGTTATTGAATCTACAGCTATTGCCTATTTAGAACTTTTCCAATTGATTACAGCTCCATTGAGGGTAAATACATAACCCTTTTGCAACTTGTAGTCATCCCAATCTGATGATAAGCTAACATTAGTATAGTCTTTAACTTAAAGTTGAGCTTTTCCATAAACTGGAAATATATCCTTAGTCCTTTGTAAGTATTTTAGGGTATTTTTCCCAATAGTTTGGTGGCCCTCATGAGGATTACTTTGGTATCTACTCATGATACTTAGAGCATATGATACATTTGGTCTTGCATATAACATGGCATAAATGATGGACCACTCAACTACCCAGGCATATGGAATCTTATCCATCTATGTCCTTTCATTAGATGTCATTAGGACACATCTTTTTCGAATAATGTATACCATGTACCATAGGCAAGTTTCCTCTCTTAGAGTTTTCAATCTTTAACCTTTTAAGAATCTTGCCTATGTACAAGGATTGGGATAAGTCAAGCATTTATTTTAATCTATCTTTATAGATTGTAATTCCTAAAATGAATGGAGCTTTTCCTAAATCTTTCATGGAGAATTGTCTGGACAACCAAACCTTAATAACCTGTAGCATAGGCATGCCATTTCCTATAAGTAATATTAACATGTAGAACTAGAAAAATGATGGCCAATTCATTTACCTTCTTGTAAAGAGAAGGATCATCAGGATTTTTCTTAAAACTAAATTCTTTAATTGCTTCATCAAATTTGATGTTCCAACTCTATGAAACTTGCTTCAATCTATAAATGGACTTTCAAAGCTGACATATTTGATGTGGTTTGACTTGGATGTAAGTCCACTAGGCTATGCCATATACTCTTCCTATAAATTCCCGTTAACGAATGCAGTTTTCACATCCATTTTCCATATCTCATAATCATAGTACCCAACAATAGCAAGCATAATCTGAATGGATTTTACCATGGCAAGGGAAAAGTTTCCTTATAATCAATTCTTTAAACTTCATTATAACCTTTTACCACTAATCTAGCCTTATACATTTGCATCTTGTCATCTACATTAGTCTTTCTCTTAATGACCTATTTGCACCTATGGTTTGATCCCTTTGAGTAGCTCAACCAAAGTTCATACTTGGTTAACCTCCATGGTGTCTCAGATTTCATGGCATCATGCCATTTTCTCGGAAGCAATGTCAAAAATTACTTCTTCATAAATGGCAGAGTTTAGTATCACTAGGCAAGTTATTCTTATCCATGAGAAATCCATATCTCTTAAGAGCTTCCTTGATCCTACTAGATTGTTGGAGTTCTTGTGTTCTTGAGTTTTGGTTGGAGCATCGAATACTTCATCCCTTAACTTGGAATGTTTATTTGTGGCTTTTGAACTTCTTTAAGATCCTACTGAACTCATTTAGTAGAAACTCTTTCTCTAACAAGATAGCATGTTTTAAAAAAACTTTCTTTTAGTCAATCAAATTATAAAAGTAATATCCATAAGTTTCCTTAGGATGCCTTACAAATTTACATTTATCTGACCTAGCTTTAAGCTTGTTAGACACTGTTAGCTTCACATAAGCGGGACAACTTCAGATCTTGAGATGAGACAAAATTTTCTTTTAGCATACCATTTCTCATCTAGTGTTTTATCCATAGATTTGTTTGGAACCCTATTCAGAAGAAAGGTGGCAATTTCTAAGACATATCCTTAAAAGGATATCAGGTCTACCTTAGACATCATAAAATGAACCATGTCCAATAAAGTTTAGTTTCTCTTTCAGACACTCCATTTTGTTATGGAGTTTCAGGGAGAGTCCATTGTGATAGAATACCACTTTTCATCAGATGATCCAAGAATTCCTAACTTAAGTATTCTCTTCTTTGATTGATCTAAGAGCATGAGTTCTTTTGCTAGTTTGTTTCTCTACTTTAGCCCTAAACTCTTTGAACTTTTCAAAAGCTTTAGACTTGTACTTCATTAAGTACACATATCTACATTTAGAGTAATTATTGGTAAAGGTTACGAAAGAAGAGTACCTATTTCTATGTGTTGTGTTCATTGGTCCATAAACATATGAATGTACTAGGCCTAACAAATCACTAACTCTTTCACCATTTCCAATGGAAGGAGCCTTAGTCATCTTGCCAAGGAGACAACACTTACATGTCCCATATGATTCACAATCAAATGGGTCAAAATAACCTTGTTTGTGTAATTTGGCTACTCGATTCTCATTAACATGTCCAAGCCTACAATGCCACATATAGGTCTTTAATCGATCATTCTTCTTTGCTTTCTTCATATTTATATTAAGTAACGAAATATCTAGATTAAGCATAAATAGCCTACTTTTTCATGAAGCTGATCCATAAACCATGTCATTTAGAATGATAGTGTAACTTTTGCATTTTATTCTAAATTTAAAACCATTCTTATCAGTAAGATATGATACTAAAATGATATTTCTAGACAATCTAGGAACATAAAGGCATTCTTTTAGTTCCAAGGTCATGCTTGAAGGCAATGATAAGGTACAAGTTCTAATGGCAATGGTCGCAACCTTTGCTCCATTGCCCAATTTTAGAACTACTTCATTAGAACCTAATTCTCTACTATTTTTTAACAAACTTATGTCATTACATAAGTGTGATCCATAACCTGAATCAATTATCTAGGTGGTCAAATCAACAGAAAAGTAATTCAACTTAATCATATGAAGGTTAACTACCTTTTTTCTATTGAGAACATTTCTTCATTTGACAAATCAGTCTACACATTTTGGGCTAATGACATCAAGTGTGCCTTGTCGTACAGTTATCATAAATGCCATTATCAACAACCTAGTATGAAAATAAGTATTAATTTAGATATTCATGTTTTAAATCAATAAGGACGAGGTATTAAATCTTTATGATCCTTCCACTAATTTTGCGTAATAATAGCCCTCACTATTATAAAGAAATCTCTTCAAGGTATTTCTAACAAGATCCCTTTCAACATGTTTTGACCTTGAGTCTGCTCAACAAATCTCAACATATCTAATTAGGTAGGCAACATAGCTTGCCAGTTGCATCTCCATGCAACTCCCAAATCAGTTAGGTGCCAAGTCCTTGCCTAAATGTATCGTATACATTTTCTCCTAACCTTCCCCTCTAATGCCATGCAGTCAAGTTGTACACAGTCAAACAACATAGCATTAGTTGAGTGAGATCCATTATTCATAACTCAAGCAGTTTTGATGGTTGAGACCTTAAGTCAACTCAATAAATCCTAATGGTCAAAACTCAAGTAACTTGTTATGAATGATTGAAGGCATCTTTATCATGCGTAGCATGTGGCTCAATATATATAAGGGATTTTATTTGTTCATTTTAATTAAGGTCTTATCTTTACTAGCATGTGTAGCATTTTATTGCACAAAGTAACTCTACTATCATGTATACTACTTGGATGATTATGTACTTTATCTAATCCAATTTCCTTAAGCCATCAAAGGAAATTGGTTTGTCAATTCCTAGGTGATTACATACAAGATCGTCACATGTCTTCATGCAATCTCCTGGGTTTTAATGGTACCATCGTTTAGATCTCCTTCTTAGGGTTATAAAATTATTCCTAACTAATCCTAATTTTACACTTTGATGTAGCTAATTACATTTGCAATAAAGAAACCTCGAGTTATATTCAAAGGGAATTAGGTGAGGAAAGAATTTTACAACCCTAGAAAATAATAGATAAGGTAGGGTACGCAGACTCTATTTAAAAATAAATACTATGAAATATTATCAGACATCAACAATTACATTTGGTTTAAGTCCCTAATCATCCCATACATTTACAATAAATATTATGAACATATAAATATGTTTTAATTTAATTGAAAATAATACATGTAAATTTAATTATCCAATTATTATTTTAAACTATTTAAAAATTATCAATTGGATAATTATTTATTTGGTGATTTAAAGAATTCAATTTGCACTAAAACACTAGCTTCCCAAGCCAGTATAATGCGGCATATAATTGGACTATTTCATTGCATACAATGGAATATTTCATGGTGCAAATTATGATTCATCTAACCGCACATGAGAGGAGTCCATGTAGGACAAGAATTGTCGCATGCTTCATGGCTTCATTAAGCCATAAACAAGACTTCTATTCCATCCGAAATAGCGCATATGAAGGTGCATAAGGAAAATACGATTTCAATTATATAAAAAGCAATCGTATGCAGCAGCCAAAAGCCACCAGAATCAGTGCCAACAACCAGCTACATTATGGACTTTAAATAACCAGCTGCTGCTCCTTATAGCCGTACATATGGCTGTCATTTATGTAGCAAAATATGCAATTATTGCTACTGCTTCATGCTCCAAAATCGCCGCTGGGTCAGTGCAAGATAACGCAAGAAGCAAGCAGCTGCCAGTTGCTACTCCTTTTATGCACCGGCAACAAGTAAAGCTGCCACGACAAACTTTTTCATGCAAAAAGAAACAGCAGTTGCTGCTGCCAGCTAAAAGGGACCAGCACCTTCGAATAGCAGCAAAATTCAAGGGACGCCAAGTGCCCCATCAACGCATGAGACAGCTGCTGTCAGCAACAGAGCTAGGCACCAAATCGGTGCAAGAGTGGCTATAGGCTTCTCATAATTGCGCAACGATTGCCAATTTTCTGCGACCTTTTTTCTTTTATATATATATATATATATATATATCAAGAATTGTATATCAAGAACAATTCTTGATCACATTAAATAAAAAAAATAATCCAAGAACGGCGGCCAAGAAATTTGAATTTTTAATCATTCAAAAATTATCATAAATCGGTACAATTTGCACGAACAATTCTTAATTGATGCTAACCAATTATACCAATAATAAATTAGTTAAAAATAATTTTTAAACCAATTAACTACAACAATATAACTCGAATTAAAATGATGAAATAATTGAAATTAAATTAAAATAATTTTTATATTATTTAATCAGATCGAAAAAATTCCTGAAATCAAAACATTTTAAAAAAATGGTAACAATTAAAATATAAGAACGGTTAAAATGACACAAGCAAGGCTCAAACATCACTTGCTATAGTTTGGATCAAGCTCAGACAAATTAAAATAATGAATTTAATAACAATTATTAAATTACACAGCAAAAAACATAATACCGAATTCTATCAAAGGATCTACTTGCGCATCTTTAACTGATTTGAAAATTCAAGAAAATCAAAATAAAAAATAATACCTCATATAGGAATTGCCAAGATCTCCGATTAAATTCAATCTCTATTTATTCTTGTACAGCAAGCTTGTTTGTCTCAAACCAAATTCGTCCACTTGTCCGACCTCCAATAGTGATACACACGAGTAACTTAGGAAACTTTCACATGATTAGAATCATATTTTGCTGGGGGTTGTACTAGCAACTTAGGTTCATAAACCTTCCCTTCAATCAAGCATCTTCACCGTCTTAAAAAGCAGGGCCGGGGGGGTGCAATTTTCTTTCTCTTAAGCTTTAGCCGTGCAGCCAAACCTAAATAAGATGGCAAATGGCATAATTCTTATTATTTGGATAGCGAAACCCTAGGATATACACAGTTAGGTTAAGTGAAATAAATTTTCGATTTAATTGCACTTTAACCCCTAAACAGATTGAACTTTTCAATTTAGTCCTTAAGAGATCAATATCTTTACAATTTAATTCAATCCCATTTTAATTCCATAAAATTACCTTGATGTGTGTAGCCCATTAGGCCCATAACATGGATAAATTAATTTGGTTAAGAATATTTATATTTATAGACTGTAAGCAGTATCTAGTAATGCATCAAGACCACCCAAATGCTAAGAAAGTCAATATGGTTTGACAAGCCTTTTAGTGTTCAATATGTCAGTGTAATTCAATTTTTTCATCATATATCTAAGAAAAGACAATAGCATGGTGCAATGTCTACTTTTAGCTCATTCCATATTAGTCCCACAGCCTTTCCATGTCAACTTCATAATTAGTATGGCCAAAGTCTTTGAGTTAACACAGGCTAGGTACATGTGAGATATGTCATCTCAAATCACTTTGGAGGATGAATCCTTTCTGCACCACTCATTCACCTTCAATATACTTCATATCTTACACCAAACAACACTTATTTTGGTATCAATCTATTGTGAACCCGTTCATGATTATCTCTAAGTATGATAATTCACATATAAGTTGACCTAGTGTCACAAGTCTAAGGATCACTTACATGATTGACACATGAGAGTATTTTCCATAGACACTTGAGTGAAATACCAAATGGAACTCTCATAGCAAGTCATGATTAGTGAACTTGTTACCATAAGAAGCACCTATATAATACCCCAAGTATCTCTATATTTTTACTTATGAGACCAGTTGTATACATCATATGCATGGAGGCTTACATATGTAAGTCTTTGTGCATTGTCAATGCCTTTTCTTGGAGGCTTAAGAAACACTGCATAAGGATCCTATAATTGTAACCTATTACAATTCCTTTGCAAGGCCAATGTATTTCATAGGCTTTATTTTCGTAAGACATTTCATAACAATTATTCAAATGAAATCTCATGGATAAAGAAATACCATATAAACATTTAATAAAACAAATGTTTGAATACTGAAATCATTAAATATTGGCTCCTTACAAGCAAAAACGATTGGCTTACAAGGCTTACACTAACATGGGCTTCACAAACTCATTTACGCAATCCTGGAGTAGTTTAGGATGGTGAAATAACTTATTAACCATGTCATTAACAATGACATTAAGCTCTATATCAAGGCCTAAACATTTTAAAACAAGTAAAAGGCTATTTTATTTTGGAAACCAGAAGTTTTAACTTGATTTGACAATGAATCCAGACATAGAAGCTTAATTTATCCATAAGATTGGAGGACCAATTTTGCGAAAATATTAAATCCATGTTATTTTCCATTTATTAGAGGTAACATAGATTTAACTTAGAGGTTTTTAAAAATTAGATATTTGCAGTCAACAAGCAAACATTTTGATGAACTTTTTAAGAACAAAACATGACATCCATGAAAATCAACATAAGTGATGCATTTAAACAAAAAAATAAGGTTTTGGTAAGGAAAAGATGGAAAAAAATGCAAGGAAATAAGTAGAAAAGATACATGGACATATTAATTTCATAAGTGACATAAAAAATCATGCTATGAAAAATGATATGAACATGTTTAAACAAGGAAAAATATGCTAAAATTTTCAAGATGACATTTTTGTTCCATGAAACCTATCAAAATGCAAGAAAATGCATGAATATCCTCAAGACATGTTAGGGTGAACATTTGAGTATGAGCTGAATATGTGAAGGTGGATGAAGCATGGCAAAAAAAATGCATGAACAAGGACTGTTGCAATGTTAAAAAATAAAACATGGCATATGTGGCCATCAAAGCATTAAAAGATCATCTAAAGCCTAAGAGTACCATAACCAAGGCTACAATAATGAATGAGAATTCTAAATGGTCAAGGTAACATGGAAAAGGTCATTAAGATGATGTAAATGTTGAAAAAAAGAAAATAGATAGAATAAGGAGAAAAATATACCAAAAAGCCTCAAACTTTGACCTTTTCTTTTGAGTAATAGCTATAGTTACTTTCTTCCCTCCTTTTATTATTGATTGATTAGTAAGAAAATGATGAAATGAAGAAGCTTTTTAGTTATGATGTTGATAGAAAGGACTTTTGATAGGAAGGATAAATGGAATAGAGAGTTTTAGAAGGATTTTTAGTGCTGATTCGAAAGAGCTACAAGAATATATAAGGGTTTTTAGTTTTTTTATGGTTAAAAAATGTTGAGAAAATGTACAAAAGTGAGTGTTTTCTATATTTAGTTGAGCCAAAGTTGGCATATATAGCCATGCAACTATGAAAAGGAAAAATGCAAAAAGCAAAGGTATTATGAGGTTTTGGCCATATGCCATATGACAGCTCTAGGTATTATACTTAGCTAGCTATTTTTCCACTAGCTACAGTAAGCAGAGTAGTGGAGCAGAGAGGCTGAAGGTGTATGTAACATGGAGAAAATCCAAGTATGCCTTAAATAAACACCATTTTTTCATGCAAATGTCCTAGTTTCAAGCCATTTTTGGCCTTAAAATTTGTTAAAACCCAATCATAAGTCTAATGCTGAGGCCTCATATGAGTTTTAATGATTTTTTATGCCAAAAATGTGTTTAAATTAGATTTTAAGTTCAATGGTGCAAGGGTGTGAAAATAGCACAAAATAAGTAAAATGCTTTATAGTATCGATAATAAGGGCCAATTTTGGCTTTAGATATCGATACCATAAAGATGGTGTTGATACTTGGGCTTCTTGTATTGATACAATAAAGCTTTATATTGATATAAAAAATAAAATTTTCTAAGTATCGAGACTTTTCCATCTATATAGATACAAACTCCTCAAAAATCACTTTTTAGCTTTAAAACAACTCCGTATTGATACTAGGACCCTCTATATCAATACCATAGCCAACATTTGTCAACATAGCAATAATTCATGTCTTGTATCGATGCACAAAGGCCAAGTATCGATACTATGCCCTTTAGTATCAACTCAAGTAGCAAGAATGTGGATTTTCCTTACCTTTAACTCTTTAAACTCCTTACCTTGGTCAGGAATGGTTGGAAACTAACCTATGTTTGTTGAATGACCTCAATGATGACTTAGAAAGTGACCTCTAATGCCTTGAATGTTGGCGTAGATAAAATAGGGTGTCGACACCTGTGATGGGTAAGGATCATGGTGCCTTCTTAATTCTTTCTGAACTTGAGGAAAGATATGAGAACCTATTTAGAAGTTGTAACCTAAACCTCATATAATGAAACTTAGGAGCCTTACCTAGGTAAGGCCATGCTTGAATTTAGAGGTCAATAGAATTTAGGATACACGAATGAACGCTTCTAACTTTTGTTTATATTCTTGTTTATTTAATTTTATATTGTTTTATTGTCTAATGTCGTGTACATATGTGTTCAATTTTTATCTTGATTATATGTGATTTCTTTTCATAATGAGATTACTAACTCGTGTTGTTTTCCTTTTTTCTTTTCATGCATCATTTGCATTCAAGAATGATTACTTTAAACTCTGTGAACCAAAGAGTTAATATTCCAACACAAATGGCAAAACCTCATAGATTTTATATAGTGAATATCAAGAGGTCAATTTAGATTCAGAAAATGAACAAATGAACCATTGGACTGTGTATTGAAAGACTTTATTTCAACGTTGCCTAAAATGGCTCACTTCGATTTACAGTAAAATGATTTAAGTAGTCTGATTGACATATGGAATAATTGACCTAATAAAAAAAAGTCAATTTACTTAAAGTACAGTTATTTAGCCATATTGCTTTTCGATCAAGTTGAAGAGCCTATTATACGAGCCATCATAGAGTTTTACGATCTTTCCTATAGATGCTTTATTTTTAATAAAGAAGACTTGACACTGACAATATAAGAGTATAAAGCTAGAGTCGATATGCTGCAAGGAGCGCAAGCCACTTGGGTGTAATATGAGTTAGGCTAAGATCATAGATGAGAAAAAAACCATTGAAGAAATTTGGATATCCCAAAAAAAGGAATAGTGATGCAGTTTTGCAAGAATTCTTCTAATGGTTCATCAAGAAGTATTTAAACCATAAACATATGATTGATGTTTTCACACTTGCTATCTATGGGTCGGTCATGTTCTCAAGAACCTTAAGGCATGTTGAAATGGTAGTGTTTGACCTCTCTATTATCTAGAAAATAGGGTTCATCTGGTACTTGTTATCCTTGCAAAAACAATCGACTCCTTGAATTGGTGCCAAAAAAAAGGTGGTGGAAGATTTTAAGAGTTTGTAGTTATTGTATGTCTGAGCTAGAAGCCATTTTTTGGATGAGGAAAATAAATTGATTAAGTCATATTTCACTAATTTTGTTCCTTTCTAGGAGTTCCTAGCAAAAAAATGGCTCAAACTCATGACCAAAAATCAATAGGTCCAACCTCTTGATGTTCTAACAACAAAGGGTGTAACTTGGAGGGTGCCATGGTTTGTAGCCAAGCCCATTCTTTACCAATGTAGTGATGAGAATTTTATTCTATTGATAAGGTTATGCAGAACAATTGGCTATGTCTCGTTCTTTGTCTAATAATAGTTTGGGTCCCAACAATTCATTCTTATGACCAATGTATTATCAACCTTAAATATGGAATACTTGGGAGATGGATATAGAAGAGATTTGGTTTTGGGTGCATCAATATGGACAAAGAGTTTCAAATCCTAATTAAGGAATTATGCAGACAGAATAACTCCAGGTTATAAAGAATGAAAAAAGAGTGGAGTATAAGATACAATTGTTGTCACTTTAGATAAAGCAGTTCCACCAATGGCCATTTAATCTAAAGCTCTCATACCCTCCATGATGGATTTAATATAGGCAGTAGCTAAGAGAGATATAATGAAAATGCATGATGAAAATGGAATACTCGAGGAGTAGGTCACCCTTCTAAACATGGACCTCAAATCCTTAGAAAAGAAACACAAGGCAAGGGAAAAAGAATATGAATGGATGAAAAAAGATTGGATTGAGATAAGAGAATAAGGCTTGTTGGGTTATCCGGGGACTCGAGTGTGTATTTTAGTCAATTGACTGAGGAAATGAAAAAACTCCACCACGAAGTGAATGTGTAGAAAGTGAAAGCCTTAGAAAAAGAAGAAGAAAAATGGCCTTCAAATGAGAAAAGAGAGGCCATGCTAACACTCATGCTCAATTGAGGAGATCCATCGAAGAAAATGAGCAAGTTAGAGCTACCTTGGGAGAAGAAAAGGGTAGGGTATCCCGATTGCTTAAAGAAAAAGAAGCACTTAAGGCAATCATTTAGGATATAAAGTGAAACCTACAACAAAGGGAAGACATTCGTGCATGGGAATAGGCCTACTAGGAAATGGAGGCTAACTTGAATGAGAATTTATGGAAGGCCAAGGACAAGCAAAAAAGCAAAAAACTGAGTGTATTGGATGGCAAATGTAAATTGAGCACCTCACTAAACAGATCTACTTAGTCATGATCCAAGCAAGATAACTAGTGAAGAAGATTAAAGTCCCAAAAAAACAAATCAACCTGTACAAAAATATAGACCTCTTGTATTTGAATTTTTAGAGGAAGCTTGGAAACAATATGAACAAGTTAAGACCTTTCTTGGATGTATCACTTATAAGATCAGTAATGTGTAGTTTTCTCCAAAGCTAATGAAAATTTTCAAGTTTGGTACCTTTTGTTAAAGCAAGTGTTCCTATAAATGCATGACATGCTTATATGTAGATTCATTTTATACACCACATATATATACATAGACACGTACATACATTCATTAATATTACCAATTCGTAAGTAAAGTTTTAAGTTGAGGAAACTTGGAATTAAAGGTCAAAAAGCTGATAGAGCCACCACTAACACATTGGTACTATACCTATTGGAGAGCACAAAGACTGGTAGAAGAACACTTAGTAAGGTTGAAAAGGTTAGAGGAGAGCCATTGTAAAGCCTAAAAAGCCATAAAGAAGTCGAAACCTAGAAAACACTATCAATGCTCTTGCCAAGAGATTCAAGGTAGTGTAAGCTGAAGGGAAACCAATGAATGGCTAGAAAATAGAACTGGCAAATGTCTAAAACATGTAGGTGGTAAATCCTTGAAATACCTAGCTAGAGATTGCATAAAATAGTTAATCAATGAATGCCAAAAATATGCCTATAAATTATCCAGTACAGAGAATCTATTTTAATCTTGATGCCCTTTCATAGAGGGCAAATATGAAGACAATTAATATGCAAGAGGACTTAGCAATCCCCAGTCTTGATGAGGAGGAAAAGCTTAAGCTAAAAGCCAAGAAACAAGCCAAAATCAAGGCCGAAAAGGAAAATTATGACTTCTTAAAAGAAAGCTCAAGGGTATAGACAAGGTTGAACTATAAGCAGTGTGGATATAAAAATATCTCAGTCTAGTTCTAAATTTAGTTATCCTACTAAAATTCAAGGTGCCCGGATTTGAAAAGTACAAGAGAACTATATCACCAAGGCTCATATCAAAATGTTTGTCCAAAAATAGCCAAACACGCATATAACAATAAGCTTTTTATACATTACTTCCAAGAAAGCTTGTCAGGATCAATGTTAAGGTGGTATAATAACCTGAATTACACCCAAATCCAATGTTGGATTAATTTGGCCAATATGGTCCTACAGCAATATAAAGATATGGCCGATTGAGTACCTATAAACTATTCTTCCAAAAAATGGAGAAGATATCCATGGAATCTTTCAAAGAATACACTTAGAGATGGAGGGATATAGCCTCTTAGGTCTAACTCCCACTAAACCATAATGCTATTAGTTAAAACTTTATGCCTTTCTTTATGATAAATTGGTAGGGAACGCAACCAAGAAATTTATTAACTTTGTCATCTCAGGTGAAATGATTTAGATAACTGTAAAAGCCAAAATGAGCAAGAGCAATGAATCTTCTTCCAAAAGAAGACAGGACCCAATAAGAAAAGAGAGAGACTCTATTTGCTAATTATGCCAGCCAGCCATACCATAAAAGAACTCATCCTTATTTACCAAAACTAAGAGTATCAGGCTAAGAATACATACTTTTTA
Source organism: Adansonia madagascariensis (assembly GCA_038381835.1). NCBI lineage: Eukaryota > Viridiplantae > Streptophyta > Magnoliopsida > Malvales > Malvaceae > Adansonia > Adansonia madagascariensis. Next base: position 14,090,776 of record JBBYHL010000022.1, on the reverse strand, counting down.
ACTGCATTGCAAGCTCTTGCTCTACTAATACCATAAACTACCTTTCTAAATCTTACTCAAATAAGCTAAGGCCTAATGCCAATCAGCTAACCTAAAGTGCCAATCAACCAAACCCCATTACGACCCTCTTCCTTATTCCTATAAGGACATGTACATAGAGCTTCTCAAGGCCTAATTAGTGGCATCTGTCTTTATCATGCCGTTTAAAGATAATTTCCTTAAATGGTCTGACACAGTCATTTATTATGAATACCACAGTATAGTAGCGGGCCACTTTATTAAAAACTATCTAACTTTTAAGAAAAAGGTCCAAAGCCTTCTCAAGGCCAATGTCTTTCAATTTGATAATGCCCTAAAACCCAACATTGCAGTGAACCCTCTACCAACTCACCTTGAACCCAGAGTTAATGCTCTGATCACTGAAGAGAAGTGATGGGTAAAGATGAATGTCAAAAGATTAGAACTTTAATGAAAAAAGTTTAGGTTATTCTGACAAAAGTTGGACTTATTAGCTAGAACTGTCAAAACATAAAAAAAAACAAATTAGATCTTAGGATCACTTTTTGTAACTTTTATGCATACTTTGCAAAATTGTCCAATATTTTCAGTCATAATTCAAAGAATGATGGATAATGGTGAACGAAAAGTTTTACGAGGGAATTTTCCAAGAGGAAGAAAAGTTAATTAACATGACAAGTGAAGAACCATCACAGCCACTATACGAGGTCGATTGCCCTTTTTATCAACTAGTACAACCAATTAAAGGTTATGCCTTCCAAGGCTAAAATCATTCCTAAACTTATCATCAAAACCCATCACTATTTTCATACAAGGATAATAAGCAAGTACTTTGGAAATATAATGGTGGAGTAACAACTTCGAAGGCTACTGCGAGCTAATTAGCTATTGTTAACATCACTATTAAAGCTTTGAAAAAAATGAAGTTGGTGTGAAAGCAAAAATGACTGAGCAAAAGCCTAAAAAAGTTACTATAATTGAGGATACCTCAATAAAAGTTTAGGAGCTGGTGAAAGAAAAAAGCTTCTAAATTTTTTAAGTTCATAAAACATAGTGAATATAGGATTATGCAACAACTAAAACAATAGCAAACCAAAATCTTTGTGCTGACTCTATTGCTTAGTTTGAAGTCATACCAAAATTTTTTATTGAAACTACTGAATCAGGCCTATATCCATTAGGGTATCTCAATAAATAAGCTTAATTGCCTAGCGAATGATATCGGCACTGACAACTTCATCTAGTTTAGTGATGAAGAAATCCCTTCGAGAGGAATAACTTCAACAAAAGCTCTTCATGTAACAACTTATTATAAAAGGACCATATTTAGGGTCCTTATGCATAATGGCTCCATCTTAAACATGATATTGCTAGTCATTTTGTCCTAATTACCAATTGACTCTACTCAAATTAAACATAACAGATAGTTATCAAGGCTTTTGATGGGACAAGAAGAGAAATTAAAGGATCTCGATCATTTTAAATGTCAACCCTTGCTAATTTGAAATACAGTTCTAAATGATGGATATTGCCCCAACATACATTTGCTTGTTAGGTCGACCATGGATCCACTCTGCCAATGTTGTACCATTTTTTCATTAAAAAAATCAAATTCATAGTTGATGAAAGGTGGTCAACCTATCCTTAAAGAAAGATATGATAGCTATGACCTTTACTGAAACTCCTTATATTGAGGTAAATGCTAAGGTTGAAAAATGTTTCATTCAGAGCCTTTGAATTTGTCAATGCTACCTTTAGTATGAAAAGATCTTAAATTCCAAAACCTTAACTCTTAAAGAGCACTTGTATGGGCCCTAAGTTCATAGTGGGGAAGAATGCCAAGTTAGAAAGAGCTCAAAACGTATCCACAATGGATGATTAAATCCATCAAGTTGACTGGTAAGAAGGCAAACATGGATTAGGTTTCATGCCAAACTAGAATTAGAAGAAGAAATTTAAGAGCAAAACCTGAGCAAAAAAGCCAACCCAAGCTATGACGCATAAGTCAAGCCTAAATTCAACTCTCTACTGCTCGCTGAATAATGTTTTTTGCCATGAAGGTGTCATCAATCTAGGGACCAATGAGAAAGGGTTAAAAGATGATATAATGGTGATTAATCAAGCCTTTATAAGGTTTAAAGTGGATGCCATTGAGAAGATGATAGGAAGTTGGATAACAGTCATAGAATCTGCCTATGTCCTTTTGGATACATTTGAAAGAAATGGACATTACCTAGAGGACTATAATGCCTAGGCCAAGTCTGAAATAATTACAAGAATTCCCCTTATTTGTCTTAGCCCAAAGACATCTAAGGATCTTTTGTAAAAGGCTTAAAATACTAAAAAGTGTAAATATCACCTTTTGTGAACACATTGTTCTTTTCTTATAACACTTATTTTTTTTACATTTATATATGTAGATTACACAATATATTTTTATTTACCCATTCTTTCATTTCTTTACCTTTACAGATTTCCCATATAAGAGAAGCAGATAAGCTCATGCAAGATTTGAAGGTCCATTTTGAATGGTTTGTTTGTTTAAATGAAGTTAATTTTGAAAGATGGTGTTGAAAATTATACCTTACCTCCCAATCTATTGAAATAAATCAAGTAGGAGGATGAAAGAATAATTCTTCACGAAGAGCCTATGGAGGTTATAAGCTTAGAAGATGACAATGATAAAAAAGATGTTAGAATAGGTATTGTCATCACACCCACTGTTGAAAGGGATTAGCAAATTTTTTAGATGTCTTGGTGTGGTCATACCAGATATCTCGAGCTTAGATATAGATATTATGGTCCATAAATTACCTCTAAAATTATAATGCAAGCTGATTTAGCAAAAGTTAAGAAAAGTAAAACCAGAAATGCTTCTAAAAATTAATAAAGAGGTAAAAAAACAATTTGAGGCAGGATTTTTTGAGGTGGCAAAATACCCATAGTGGGTTGCTAATATTGTCATGTTCCAAAAAAAGATGGAAAAGTCGTGATATGTGTAAACTATCAAGATTTAAATAGAGCAAGTCTAAATAATAATTTCTCTTTCTCTTATATTGACACTCTAGTCGATAACATCACAAAAAACTATCTGTTCATTTCCATAGATGGGTTTTTAGGTATAATCATATTAGCATGGCACTGGAGGTCATGGAAAAAACTATGTTTGTCATAATGTAGGGCAACTTTGGCTACAAAGTGATGCCATTTGGGTTAAAGAATGCCAAAGAAACTTATCCAAAGGTAATGGTCACTTTATTCCATGACATGATGTATAAAAAGATTGAAGTATACGTGGATGATATGATTGCCAAGTCATTCTAAGAGCAAGGGCATATCATGGATTTGTGAAAGTTGTTCAAAAAAGCAAAGGCAATTTTGATATCCTCGAAAGGAGACTATTACCTTTTCACTACTAGAATAGATTTTGACTACTTAAATAATGTGGTAGAATATAAGGCATGTGTTATAGGACTCTACGCAGCCATAGAAAAAATGTTAGAGAGTTAAAAGTTTTAGGGATTCAAAATTGGTAATTCATCAACTATGTCGGGAATGAAAGACTTAAGATTTGAGGTTGTTGCAATATAAGAAGTTAATTCTAGAATTATTAAAAAATTTGAGAAAGTCAACTTCATTCATTTACCTTAAGACAAGAATCAAATGGCAGATGCTCTAGCCACCCTTGCCCTAATGTTTAAAGTAAATAAGGGAAAAGAAGTGATCAAATAAGTTTGTATGAATCCCTTACTCATTTTCAAAATTTTGAAATGCAAATGGATGGTCTCATATGGTGAGAATACCTTAAAGATTGAGAATAACTAAATAATGCAACCGAGAATTACGACAAGGTGTTAAGAAGGTTGGCAATGAGGTTTGTCTTAGATGGCGAGATCTTCTACAAGAAGAGTCATGCCTAAATATTACTAAGATGTGTAAATGCTCTCGAAGCACAGAGAATTTTAAAAGTAGTTCACAAAAATGTTTTTAAAATTCATGCTAACAAACATAAAATGGCATACAAATCATAAGGCTAGAATATTTTTGGATGACCATGGAGGGTTATTATACTAAGTATGCCTAAAGATGTCATAAATGTTAGGTCTATGCAGATAAGATCCATGTGTTACCCTCACCCTTGCATGAAATAAATGTGCCTTAGCCCTTTTCAATGTGGGGCATGGATGTTATTAGGCCAATCTTCCTTAAAGCCTTGAACTATCATTGTTTTATCTTGGTGGCCATAGACTACTTCACCAAGTAGGTTGAAGCAACCTCCTATGCAAATGTGATGAAAAAAATAATGTGTAGATTCTTGAAAGTCAATATCATCTACCGATATAAAATTTAGAGATAATCATAATAGACAGCACCTTTAATCTAAAAAATAAAATGATATAAGAGGTTTGCACCCAACTTAAAATCTCACCTCATGACTTGATGACATACCATCTAAAGATGAATAATGTTGTAAAGGCAATCAATAAAAACATTAAGAAAATTATAGGCAAGATGGTCGAAACTTGCAAGGACTAGCATGAAAAGCTCCATTTTGTCCTTCTAGCTTATCAAACCTTGGTCCAGACTTCAACTAAGGCCATGCCTTACTAATTGCTTTATGGCATAAAGGCTATTCTGCCAATTAAAGTAAAAAATCTTCATTTTGGGTACTAATGGAAACCAAGTTAGAGGAAGTTGAATGAATTTGGGATCATTATAAACAATTAAATTTCATCAAAGAAAAAAGGCTAAAGGCAATCTAATATAAAAGATGATGAGAGCTCATGACTAAAAACTTTACCCAAGGTAATTCTATAAAAGAGAACTGGTGTTTAAAATCCTTCCCATTTAAAAAGATCCATGAGGTAAATGGGCACTTAATTAGGAAAAACCTTATATGGCTTAGAAAGTGCTTTAAAAAAGAGCTCTAATTTTGGTAGTAATGGATGGGGATACCTTACCAAACCTTACCAACTCCAATAGTGTAAAGATGTCCATTTGAGGCTATTCCACTAGGAGAACTAGTGCTAAAAAAATTCTTTCCTATTCAAAAGACACCATAGGGCAAACAAGCACCTAATTAGGAAAGACCCTATGCCGTTTAGAAAGTATTTTCAAGAAGAGCTCTAATTTTGGCAGAAATGCACAGGGATACCTTACTGAACCCCATTAACTCTGATAATGTAAAGAAGTATTACACCTAGAATGTGGCATCATTTGCAAAGAAAAGACAAAAATAAAAAATGCTTAGGATGAACTCAATAAGGCATCTGTATATAAAGAAAAGAAAGAAAAGAAAAAGAATAAAAGAAAAAAAAGCTTTGGATGAAAACTTGAAAAGGCCTAATAATAAAAAAGGTAAAAAGGCAATAAAAGGGGAAGCTTCTAGTTAAAAACCCAACAGGGTAACTTGAGCACTTGGAAAGCAATAAGCGAAATACAATTTGCCAAAAAGTTAAGATTAGAAAAAGGAATAACCAAAAGTATTCGCAAAAGATTGGTGTACATAGGATCAAACATCCTATTCAGGAAAAGCCTATGAAGAACTAATTAGAAGATTCTGTCTATCAAATATATGGAATAATACTAAGTCCTTTCTGTATCCTCTTTTTGTTTCTATTAAGAAACTAATATTATATTTCTTTCTCTTTTTGGAGTACAAATGCAATTTTCATCCATATGTTTATTGGATTCCTTTTTAGCTATTTTGCACTTCTATTAAATGATGATTAATAGTTTAAAAAGAATAATGAAAAGATTTCTTTACATTACTTTAGAACTAGGTCAAAACACTGTAGGGACCTTAGCTAATATTTCAAATTTTTTGGATATATAAGAAGGATTAAACCAAATGGATAATGCTTTTGAATAAAGCTTAAGAAAAAGAATTTAGGATAAATGGTTTAAAAATACCCCTAATAAGAAGACAAAACTTATTAAAGGATTCTTAAAAGGAAAACTAAGGACAAGCATAGGCTCACCTCTCTGGAAAAAGAAAAATCTACAACATATTCTAAAAATACCTTCAACTGCAAATACGAGCTCGATTTGAGGCTATCAAGAATTGATAACGTTGACAATGTGCCCTACCTTATCACGATGGGAAAATGTCCTTTCAACTAGTTTTTGATGTGATGGGAATAAAAAAATAGGTTCTCGGCTCTTAATTATAAGTAAGGGGAACGTTTGTCCAACTAGTCTAGCTGGTTTGGAATGGCCACCACGAAGTGGCCATCGTTTAGAGTCGCCACTGACCATTTGGGTTAAACATGATAAGACGCCTACTGAAACCAATATCCTAAGTTACGTAACTCAAAACATCTATTCCACAATCTACATGGTCCAGAGATTTGATGGTTAGGTTTAGGTATTGGTTACGTGCAGAGAAGTATCAACCTCTCTACGACACTCGAAATCGGAACCTTCTAGCTATATCTTAACTTAGCTTCAATTTTTTCAATTTTGACTTGTCATTAATTTCATATAATCCCCTTCTTATGCATGAATTTGTACAAAATAGTAAATTCGAGTTTTAAGGAATAGTTTAATCCCATATGCATCCTAAAGATATGGGTAACATAGAAATTTTGATAAAAATGATCTTTGAATTTAATTTTAAAAACAGGATATCTCTTATCAAGCACTAGAGGGATATCGACATAAAATATTACATTTATGATTTTTTGAAAATGACTTAGAAATATGTATGCAAAATCAACACCATAGAAAGTAACATGTTAGTAAGACAAAGACTGAGATAATATCACATAAAATAAATCATAAAAAAAAGAACAAAGAGGCACGATCGAAATTATCTCATAATTGTCATTGATTATCTAAAAATAACTAAGTTAACAATTTTTTAGACATATTTGGATTCAATGGTTGATTGAGACATGAAAGATCGGGTATAAATTTAAAAAGTCCAAAAAAACAATCTAGGAGACAGAAAATTTGGTTTTTGATAATTTTGAAAAGGTGAGATTAAAAAACGTAAATTGATAAAAACTGGCTATTTCTTGATAAGAAAGATAGTTTTTACATTTATTGAAAAAATTGACTATTCTCGGTTTAAAAAGACAAAACTTGATAGAAAATAAAAAATGATAAAATTTTAAAATTATTTATGCCCTGATCTAAGCCTAAGAGTGTTGATATACATTTTAACTCGATGAGATTGATCGGGATCACTTAGAGGCATTCAAATGCCCTAGGGTAGGAACTAAAAAAGAATCACTTAATTTGATAAGTACTAACAATAAGGGATAGCATCATGCTAGTCTTTTTTCCAATTTTGTTTCGAGCTAATCGAAAGGCTTTAGGGTCTTGTAAGTACTGTTGAAAAGATAATTTGATGATAATGAATATAAAAATATTCTAATATCCCAGAAAATGGCTTTCTAGGTGAAATAGTTTTTAAAATCGGGACTAGTTTGACATTGACAACATATGTAGGGGAAATGGTGCAGTAGACTTTGAAAAATTATTTCGGACTTATTCAGAATCATTAAATCACAAATAATACGCTTTCACAAGGGCAATTTAATTAACATTTAGGAAAAATATTTTAATGATCCAGAAATATCATTTGATGGATTGAAATGGGCTGACTAGAATGCAAACTGTTGATTTTAGGGGTTCTAGATAGTGTTGGTTTGAAAAATCATAACTCCCTCATCCAGAATGATTGAAAGCAAAGAATCTATTTTTGGAAAGATAATTCAATGTCCTTTAAGGAAAAAATATTAAAAGATTCTAAAAATTGTTTAAGATTTGAAAATTCAAGTTGTAACTATAGTGCTACCAGCATGAAAGAGAGGAAATTTTTAGTTTTTTGGCTTTCCTAAAGGTAGACTCAAGTTAAAGGCATTTAAATGTCTATGGTAAGAGGAGTGTCAGTGGTAGTGGCTTCACAAGCTCGTTCACACAATCCTGAAGTAGTTTAGGACGATAAAATAGCCTATAAATCATGTCATTAACAAGGGACTTTAGATAATAAAAATATGGCGTAAACAAGTTAGAGTTATAAAACGCCTTTCCTTTTTAAAACTCAAAATGTTTAGCTTTATTTAACTTTAAATCCAGACAAGGAAAGCTTAATTTTTTTCCCTAACATTAGAGGACCAATTGATGGAAAACTTTAAGTCCATATTAATCCTCATTTATTGAAGTTAATATAGACCTAACTTGGAGGGTTTGAAAATTAGATTTTTAGCAAGCATCAAAAGTATTTTGACAAACATGTGATGAACTAAATATGACATTCATGGCAATACAAATGGAAAGCTTGTTTAAACAAACAAAGGGTGACATTTAAACATGAAAATGATGTAAAAAATATTTAAGATAAGCATAAAGATGCATGAAAGTTCTAGTTTCATGAATGATGTCAAGAGTGATGCTATTGGAAATAATGTGAACATGCTTAGAAAAAGAAGAAAAACTGTTAGAATTCCAAGACAACATTAAAACATGTTTTCTAGGTGAACCAAGCACATAAATATAAGAAAAATGGCAAAAAGGGTTAACCAAGCATCAAGAATCCTAAGTCTACCACAACCAAGGCAACAAAATGCATGAAAATCCTAAGATAAGGTCATGGTCAACATAAAATGGTTCATTAAGATGAGATGTGATTAAAAAAGAGATAATAAGTGGAAAAAGTTAGGTAGTATACTAATGAGCTTCAAGACCTTGCCTTTGTTGTTAAGCAAAAAAACCTTTAACAATTTTAGCTTACTTTCTTCCTTTTCTTTGCTGATATTAGCAAGAAAAGGTGGCCAAGAATGAGCTTAAAGGTTACACTATCAATGATGGGGTAGTTGGAGAAGAAAAAAACATGAAATAAAGTGTTTTTGAAAGGTTTTTGGTGGAGGCTTGGGGGAGCTACGTGAATGAAATTTTTTTTGGAGTAGAGGCTAATGGAAAAATAAGTGTAATCTTCTTCTCATTGAGCAAGTGATGTATCTTATATAGGATTTAATCTTAGCCATCAAAAACCTAGCAAGACATTTGGAATGTACAATATAATGAGTCATTATACCAAGATGCAAGATTTTAGTTGGTTGATGCATCCTTGGCAATAGGAACAAACCACGCATGAGCTGATATAATGATCAAGGACTAGCTTTCCCTTAACTAATTCACATTGTCTCATGAAATGCCTTTGTAACAAGCTTAATGGACCATTTAAAAATGTTATGATCTAATTCTTAAAGCCTAAAAATGAAATCCATATGATTTTTAGGAAGTTATGTCTGAGACTAAATGATTTTTTGTGGCTAAAATTATGACCAAATTCATGTTTTAATATCATGGTGAAAAGGTGTAAAAATGTGCATAAATTAGGCCAAAATGCACACTATGTGTTTTGTATCGATACAACAAGGCAAAAATTAATACATTGAACATGGTACCAATGCAAAACATGTTGTATCGATACTATCACTCCTTGTATCGATACTTGTTGGCCAAAAATCATGATTTTAGCTATGATATAACTCTGTATTGATACAAACACTTAATGTATCAATTTTAGCCAATAATTATTGTATTGATACATAACCTGCTGTATCAATACTAACAATGGGTTTTAGGATTCTGATAACATAAAGGCCTTGTATCAATACCTAAAAGCCATCTATCGAGACTTTATGCAAAAATATGGATTTTTCATACCTTTAACTCCTAGAACCTCACATTCGCTAGAAACAATGGGGAATTAAACTGTGCTTATCGAAATGGCCCCAATGATGCCCCGAATAATGACCTTTAATGCCTTCGATGATGGCCTAGACAAAACAAGAGTCTACAAAAAATAACAAAACTCAAACTAAAAAATATAATGTTACCATGAGAACTCGTCTTATGCACTCTGCATGCATATTTTTGCATTTGATAACTCATAGGTCAAAACCTATGTAAGATATTGGGGAAAATAATGACCATTCAACTATGTTGATTTCCTTTAAATCGAAAGTTAAGTTTTGTATTCTTTCAAACAGATCAAGTATTAGACCTTGTCTCCATCCAAAATTGACTCATGGTTTCACCTTGGTCATTTCTTTGACAATCATGGTTTAACCTTGGTCAACCTTTTGACTTAAGTTTCACCTTGGTCACCCCTGTGACTATCATGTTTTTATCCTGGTCATTTCTTTAACTACCATAGTTTCGCCTTAGTCTACCATTTTGACTCAGGTTTCACTTTTGTCACCCTTATGATTATTATAGTTTTGCCCTAGTCATTTTTTTAACTATCATGGTGAAACCTTTTAACTTAGGTTTCACCCTGGTCACCCCATGACTATTATGGTTTTGCTTAGTCATCTCTTTGAATTAGGTTTTGCCCTAGTCAAACCCTTTGACTATTCACCATGCTCAACCTTTTAGACTTAGGTTTTGCCGTAAGTCACCTCCCTGAGTATTATGTTTCTGCCCTGTCAGTCCTTTTGACTTAGGTTTTGCCCTGGTCATCTTTTTGGCTTAAAGTTTCACTCGTGGCCATCTTTTTTTTTCATTTCAAATCTTCCACCAGAACCTTTCTTTTTATTTACCTTTACTTAAATTTACTTTTCTAAGACCTCAACCCATTCTTGATTTTTAGTAATGGCCAAAGAAGGGCAATTGTTGACACTTAATTTCATCTGGACCCTTTATCCAACAATCTGAAATATTTGAGACAAAAAGCCAAGCAACTACCTTGGTGGGGGTTGATCTCTTCCATAAGGACAAAACCTTTTCAAGACCAATTTATCTTGTCTCGATGGCATTTCACGTGCACAAACGAAAAATGGCAACTTTAAAGGTCGTAAAGAATAAACCTCGAATAAAAAGATAAGTATTGAGAAGAGAAATTAGCTTTTAGATACTTTTTTGTGGAATTTTAAAATTTACTTTTGCATATGAAGTCACAATCAAATTTCCCATTTTTAGAAATTTTTTGAATTTTTTGTGAAATGTAAGTTGATTGTTGTATATTTTTACCGATATTCTATAGTATTTATGTCGATATTCACCAAAAAAAATATAAAATGTTCAAGAAAAATTTTGTATTGGCATTTTATACCACGAGTTGTCAAGTTGTCAAATTTATCATTTAATCTCGAATTTTTCACGATACCATAAGTGTCACCACTCCCAAAAATTTCAGTAAAATTTGGTTTGGATTCTAGATTTTTTATTTATACTAATTAGTACTTCAAGCAGTTCACTGAATTCAACTTGTTTTTCTAAAATGAATCTGTTATTGGAATTTTTCTCAATTTAAAAATACATAATCTTCTACTCCATAAGGTTTTTGTAGAATTTTCCTAACTTTAGGATGTTAAACTTTTTCATGTACTTTCAATAAATTAATACAAACTCAGCCTTTGGAAAGTCTAATTCATTTTTGAATTTTTCATTTTTCAGATATAGTTTTTTCATAAAGGTTTTCTTGTAAATTGTTTAAGAGTTTGAATTTTTGTAATTCCTTTTTTACACATAAAAATTTTCAATTTATTTATAAAAATCCATTTTTTAGAATTTAATACGTAGGATATTTTTTTTGAATATTTTAATAAAATTAAAAGATGAAATTTCCCATTACATAAGTTTTTCCACCAAAAAAATCCAAGCATGGAATTTTTTTCTTTTTATTCATGAATTTTTTCATTAACTTTATTTCCCAATAATAAAGAATTTTTTAGTACATAAAGTTTATTTTCTTAGCTCCCATATTTTAAATTTTTTTTATTTTGGATATTTCTTTCAAATTTTCACATAAAAGATCTTTCTAGGAATTTTTCCATGGAAATTTTATTTTCATAAATTAATATTTTTCCATCCATTTTATTTTCAATGGGCGAAGAGAATTGCCCTTCTAATGGGCTTTAAAGCCCATGAATTTTCCAATAAGCCCACCACGTCCATTTATTTTCCTACCAAGTCCATTTTAATTCCCCCACATTTTTAATTCTCTAACAAAGTCCACTAACCTTTTTCTTTTCTTTGATGAATTATATATATATATATATACATCAATTATTTTGGTTCAAACTTTTCTTTATGGAATTTTAATTGCAATTCCCACATGATAAAATTCTTACTTAAATTTATCTTATGTGGAATTTTATTTCATTTTTGAATACATGAATTTTAATCCAATATTTGTTTGTAACAATTTAATCTTTCCAATTTAATTTCTTTTATGGAATTTCCAATTATGATTTTTTTCACTTTGATTTTATTTATTCCTTTACTTCCAAGAATTTTTATATATACATGTAAATTTGTAACTTAATTTTGTTTTTACATAATTTATTTTTATTTCATAATTTGCTAGTTTGGTTACATAAAAATCAATTTGGTTGAAATTGAATTCTTTTCTAATTGATTTAGTTTCATCCCAACCATTTCATTATGTTAGGCAAATAAGTACCATATGACCATTGTGAAGTCTAAATAATTAGCTTACAAGTTGTATAACAAATTGCATGATGGGTTATGACAAAAGCCAAAAAAGCATGGCCAACGTTTAGTGAAATTTACCTAACAAGTTAACCAAAAGAAAGCAACCAAAATTCATAAAAATATATATAATGAATTTCAGCCAAGAGAAGATTTTCCCTCCCTTGGTCGAATCCTCCCTCTATAAAAGGGAAAGGATGTTTTATTTTTCTTCTTTAACTTTTTCACAACATGGCCCGAATACGAATCCTAACCAATTTGACTTAAAATGACAGATCTACCCCTTGTTTTTATACATATCTATATATCATTTTTTTCTTTTATTTAGGGGCCATATCATTATTATTTTTTCTTATCATTATTATTATTTTATTTTTTGGAGACTGAGTTATTAAGATAAATCGCTTACTCAACTTTACTCTAATAGTCATTAACGAATCGACCATTTATTTTGGAATCGCCACCAATCTATCATGGTCAGATGAGATTGGTCACCTGTCGAAGTTTATATTTCTACCAGAGATTAAATGAAAGGGTCCAAGAGTCAGTTACAATCACAAGTAAGGATCAACCTTCTCATGATGCTCGGTAATCGGTACATTTTTAATCATGTTTTAACATAAATTTTGAATTTTATTCAATTTCAATATTTGATATTTAATTATAATTCCCAAACATAATATTTTATAAAACAAATTTATTATTCCAAGTGAGAAATTAGGTATTTAATATTTTTGCAAATTAAAATATCTTTCGCACCCTTCTAGAGAACTAGAAGAAAACAAAAGTGGTTATCATTTGGCCACTAGAGAGCCACTGGAATACAAAAGGTTTTTTAATTAAAAAAATCCCTATTTTTATAATTATAAAAGGATATCTTGTTATTAAAATAATGCTAGAATCCTTCTCATATGCTGGGAGAAATTCTATGTACTATTTTAATATCGAGACATTGCATTAGTTTATGAAAATTCTAATTTTATTAATAAATAATAATAATAATAATAATCCTAAAACTCAATTTAGACAAAAAGTACTAAACTTGACTCTAAGGACTTGAATGTGGTCGATATGACTAGCATACCTCTAAAGTACATCTTCGACATAAAAGTATCTAGATAACCCTAAAGAACTCAGTTTTAGAATAAAATAACTTAGATAACACTATAGAGTACCTCCGACAAATAAGTATCTTGGTACTCTAAAACTTAACAAACAAATGAACCTATTCCTACTATACACCTTTGATGTCCAAGTATTCTAGTGATCACATATGACTTGGTTCTAATATAAATTACTAAAATATCCCTAAGATCTACCTTTGACATCTAGGTACCCTGATAAGCCTAAAAGACTCAGCATCTCTATAAAAAGATGAACCTATCCCTATTATGCACCTTTAACATATAAGTATCCCAATGATCATAAAGGACTTAGTTCTAGGCAAAATTACTAAAATACCTCTAGGGTGTACCTTCAACCCATAAGTATCCCAATAACCTAAAGGGCTCGAAGACATTGTAAATAGACGAACCTATTCTTATTGTACACCTTCGACATAGAAGTATCCCAGTGATCATATTGGACTTGATTATAAAAGAAAATTAATAAAATACCCTTAAAATGTACTTTTAACTTCTAAGTATCTCGATACCCTAGAAGGCTCGAAAATGATATGACATGACAATTATATCCTCCATAGGTAACTTAGATATCAAAAGTGGCCTAAAATGAAAAAATTGCTAACAAGCTCTTAAACTTTTAAAATTGCATTTCGTACCCTAATGAAAATCTAAAGAATACAAAAAGTTTCAATAATTTCTACACCCTTATAAAAGACCATAAGAATGTTAAAAATATCCATAAAATGTCAAAATATCATATTAACTCTAAAATGCAAAAGTTTTTTTAAATGGTCTTTAAAATTTTCTAACTTAGCAATTTAGTCCCTATATAAAATAAAATCATAATTAAACACAAGAATGATCCAAAAAAACCCTGTAAATCATATCAAAAATCATATAATTAATTCGGTTAAGCACCTATGGCCTTTAGAACAAAAATTTTTCAGTTTTACAAATAAATCCATAAACTTTTAAAAATTACAAAATGGATTCAAATAAAATAAAAATGACAAATAAGCATCTAAATGCATCCAAAACACGTAAAAGTGACCTAAAATTGGCCTAAGGGAATTTGGCCAAACCTAACTATACCATTTAACAAAGTTGCAAAAATTACAAATTAGTTTTTAGGCTTCCTAAAATTATTAAATGGCCTTAAAAAATAAACTTTGCAAAATAGCATCTTTACCATTTGGCCAAGATAAAAACGTTCCAAATGGGTTTTAAAATATGGGAAAATTAAAATTTGTCCCCTAAAAATCATATTACACTAAATTCACCTAAAATTAACTTAAAACAAATAAAGGAAAAATTACAAAAATTTCCTTTAAGGTTTTGACCAAACCAAAAATAATCTCAAAAACTATATATCCATGACAAAATCAATTCATGCATGACCATATCTATAAATTTCATATCCAAAAAATCAATTTTATGATCTAGAAAATATTCACAGCCAAAAATTAATCTAAGCTAAACTAATAAAGAACATTATGAAAATTGGGTTATTGCTTCAATGTGTGGCTTCAAAACTGGTATTTACACCATTAGCTCAAACTATTATAAAGCTCACAATAAGAAAAAGTATATAGAATTAAAAGGTTGAAAATACCTCAGCAACTATCAAAATTTTCTTTCAAGTGTTATTGCTTTTTTTTTTCTTCTTTTTATAAGGTTGCTTAGAGATGAAAGTAAGATAATCCTCCAATTGAAATTGAAAAACCCAAAACTTAAAAACTCAAAAAACCTCACTATTTTTATTCAGCTAAGCCTATTTTTTTTCTTATTATCATTCTTAGAGGTTTCATGAATTAACATGCCTTAACCATGCTTTTGACACTTGTAGACACCTAATTTCATCCAAGCTATTTGTCTCCAAAAGTCCCAAGTATCCGAGAATGAAAATGTAGTAGCCATTCAGATGGAGGTCAACTTCCACTAGAGGGGTTTCACATTTTTGTAATTTTAATCAGTCATATGTAAATAACTATATACACATATGATGGAAAATCAATTTTCTTAAGTAAAAAAGATGAATCTGCAAAGGAAAGATTTTTGTTTTGAACAAGTTCTTGATAAATTTTAAAAATTACCTCTGCGGATGATCTCATGGTTAATTTTTCTATTTTTAAGAATTTCATGGGATTTTTTTCTAAAACTTGGAAAATTGCTGGTTGGATATTTTACCGACACCGGTGTGGTTTTATGCCGATTCTCACCCCAAAAAATCATAAATATTCAAGGAAAATTTCATATTGATATTTTATAAAGTGTTAAGTTACTTATTTTTGTAATTAATTTTGAATTCTTTTCACAGTATCAGGAGTATTGTACTCGTGAATTTTTTTTAACAAAATTATTTCAAATTTTAAATTTCAAATTTCAAATTTTTATCTTTACCATTTTCTAAATCAATATTTTGAACAATATTTTTATTTAATTCATTTTTTATAAGTTTTAAAGTATTCTTTAAAATTTTTTGATCCTAAAATACGAGCTTTCTTTTAATCTGTAAAATTTTTAGTAGAATTTTCTGGAGTTTTGAACTTCAAAATTCTTTAAATATTTTCATTTAACCATCATCAAATCAATTTTTAAAAATTCAATTTATTTTTTGAGTTGTAAATTATTTTTCCAAATAACAAATTTCTTCCATAAAGGTTTTAGAGTCAAATTTTATGAGTTTTGGATTTTAGTTGTCTCATTTTTTCTTTCTTGCAATAATACTTTTCAAGAATTTTTCTTGCATAATTCAATACTTAAAATTTTTATAATTTTTTTTGGTACAATCTCTTTAATGGGCCTAAAACTTTCAAATTTTACAAATAGGCCCATTTAGCCCATTACTTTCTCAACAAGCCCAATGACCTTACCAAGCCCATTTTTTTTATTTTCTACCAAGCCTATTTCATTCTCTAAAAGCCTATTAAGCCTATTTTAATCTCTAATTTTTTAGCAAAGTCAGTTAACCTTATTCTTTTTAATTTTATATCAATTATTTTGATTCAAATTTTCTTGGGATTTTCATTAGAATTTTTATATGATTAAATTCTTCATTGGATTTATTATATGGAATTTTATTGAATAAATGAATTTTAATTTGTTATCATTTTTTATGGAATTTCCAACTATGCTTTTCATGCACCTTGATTGCATTTGTTTCTTTGCTTTGAAGATTATTTCTACTTGTAAATTTATAGCTTAAATTTGGTTTTACATAATTAATTTTATAATTTGATAATTTAGTTACATGAAATTTAATTTGTTTAGAATTAAGCTCTTTTCTAACTAATTTAGTTTCTTCATAAGTAATTCCATCAAATATGGCAAGAATGACATATCATCATCATACTACCTAAGCTAGCTTAATCATGACAATAGGATGGTGGCTTGTAAGAAAAGATGGCAAGGGTATGGGCTTATGACACACTAATAATCAGTTTTAGTCTAACAAGTTAGCCAATTACTAAACATCAAATAAATAAAAAAAGAAAATGAAAATAAGATAAGAAAAAGCATGAAACTTTCATCCCCTATAAATAGGGGAGGATGTTATTTCATGAGTTTTTCGGGGAGAGTTTTTTAGTTTTTGGAAAGCCAAAAAAAAAGAAAGAAAAGAGAAAAAAGAAAATACTTGAGAAAAAATTCAAAGCTTTGTTAAGGTATAATCTTCACTAAAATCTTTGAAGATTTATTT
>JBBYHL010000022.1:14038391-14068930 GCA_038381835.1 Adansonia madagascariensis | reverse complement strand
CTTCATTACATTCCCCCCCCCCTCCCAAAAAAAAAGTTTGGTAAGAAATTTAAGTTCAAGAGTTCTTTACCCTGATTGCATCAAATGACCGAGTTTTGAGACCACATGGCGCTTTAATTGTGTTTCCATGCATGGGATCGCTCACCCATGTGACAATAAGCCCAGCTTGGCGCACAGCCCTAATAAGATGTGGAAGCTTTATCCGCATGTTATCAGCCCCCATTCGCGTGATAATTGTCAGTCTTCCAGGTTTGTTCCGAGGGTTAAGAATTTCGCACAATTTTACAAGTTCTTTGGGGTCCATCTTATCACTGACCTGTATGATGCAAAGAGATATCAACAACCAAAAAGTACAATTCAAACATAACAACTAAAACTACATCAAGCCTTGTCTCTCTCCAGTAAGTGATTAAAAGGAGTAAAAACTCTGGTTTGGTTTTGAAAACTTGAACCTGTCATGCACTTAAGCCTTAGCCATGTAAAATAACTAAATTTACTAAACAACTTTAGAATTTACAATAATGAAATCCTCAACTTACTTGCTCACTAGATTTATGGTTTATTATTTTGACACTAAGAGCTAAAATATACAAATTCTGTAAAAACTTGAGTTGCACAGTTACATGAATACAAACAACTAAGCCTACTCAATAACTTCAAGTGCCAAATACATGAAAGTTTCAAGCCTTCAATTTCATGAACCAACTCTTCAGTAGACAAACGGACTACAATTTCACTATGGAGTTCCAGATCAAAGGTTTGATGCCACCATGAGTCTCAAAAGTCAAAACAAGCAATAGTTATTGATTGTCTAATTGTGTTCAAATAGTACTACACGAGTGTTAACTTCCAACAAAGATTTGAAGTCAATGAACAGATGGTTCTCTATCTGAATCAAAATTATGGTTCTTAACAGATATTAAATTCCATTTCAATAGCAAGGAGACAAAAGGATACGAAACTTAAACTGACTAGCCCATCAATATTATAATATATGTTACCTTCACCAATATAGAATAAAATAGGTACTGCTATACTAATGATAATAACAAATGACAAAAATCTGATTAAAGGCTCCTGCTCACTGTCAAAATTACAATTAACATGATTGTGAGATTATCCAAACAAATCTTGTAAACAATTGGCAATGACTTTTACACTCTAAAAGATACTAAGCACCATGTACCTTTATGCCGAGAGGATTGGATATACCCCGTAGAAATTCAACATGTGCTCCATCTAACTGCCTAGTCCTCTCACCTACCCATAGCATGTGAGCAGAACAGTCATAATAGAGGCCAGTCGTTGAATCCTCTCTAGTCAAGGCTTGCTCATATGGTAAGTGGAGGCATTCATGGGATGTCCAGAAATTAACTGTATTCATTTGAGGGTCATCGATAGTTAACCCAGCCGCGGCCATGAATCCCAGAGCTTCATCAACTCTCTGTGCAAGCTCCATGTACCTAATAAGGAATCAAGTCAGATTTTAAAGCTAAGAACAAGAAACAAATGCGAGGCCTTTATCGGCATTGGCATTGGCAATTGATTGCTATATTAGGAGGAAACCTGCTTTTGTGAACAAATTAAGATATTACTGCAAACCGGAAAGCCCAACACTAACAGGCCTAAATATGAAACTCAAAAGTTAAGGATTTACCTGTCTCCTTGTTCACTATGTCTAACAAAATCGAGATTCCATTGAGAGACCCTTTGCATAGCAGCATAGCCACCAGTAGCAAATGCTCTAAGCAGATTCAATGTACCAACAGACTGAAGATAAGCTCTAATCAGCCTTTGCGGGTCAGGAACTCTAGATTTCTCATCAAAAGCATCACCATTTATGTTATCTCCTCGATAACTTGGTAACTTTACTCCGTCTTTGATCTCAAATGGCTCTGACCTTGGCTTTGCAAATTGCCCTGCCATCCTCCCAACCTATCACAATACCAGCAAAAAAAAAAATCAAAAAGAAAATTTGCATAAAAGGGTCAAATTTAGCAAGAGAAAGTTGGGATTTTTGTTAAATAAACAGACAGTGATGACGGGCATTTGGGCACCAAAAGTGAGGACAATTCCCATCTGCAAAAGAACTCTGAAAGTGTCTCTAATGTTGGTCCCATTGAATTCTTTGAAACTCTCCGCACAGTCACCGCCCTGTAACAGGAACGCTTTCCCGACGGCAGCGTTAGCTAGCTTATCCTCCAGCTTTCTTGCCTCCCCCGCGAACACAATTGGCGGGAACGATCCGATTGTTCTGAGTACCGACTCTAGCTCGTCCGCGTCCGGATATTCAGGAAGTTGCTGGGCAAGTTTTGACTTCCAGGAATCGAGAGACCAATTGGTTTGACCGGTGGAGGGAGAAGAAGAGGAAGCGGAAACGGAAGCGACAATGGTGGAGTGGGGTTTCTTGGTGACGTTGAGGGTTGAAATTGGAGGGGAGATAGGGAGGCGCGTGGTGATACCTCCTAGTCCTAGAAAGGGTTTTGGTGCGGCGAGATTAGCAGACCCTGAGAGTGCGACCGCCATCTTTTTCGGTGTTGATTGATGCAGATAGAAGTCGAGCGATGGGAGGAGGTGGAAAAGGACTATCCTTCAACTGATTTTATGATTGTTGGGTGTTTTCATTGGCACCCCTCCTCTCCCCTCCACCCCCCAAAAACGACAGCGTTTAGTTTTCCCGTTTGGTTGATTATGATTAGTAATTGTGGCAAAAAAAATGCAAAAGATCAAGAGAAAACTCAAATAGATTAAGACATATATCTTACAAGGCTTCAACAATAATAACAAAATGGTAACAATACCAAACTTAATCACCCATTTTTTATTTCTTAATTTCTATAAGTAGTATAATGCACTGTTATATATGTATTTATTATTTACTGGTTAGAGCAAAATTGAATTGACAGATGTATTAGTAAAGAATAGTCCTTGACACGAACAATATTTTTTTTGTTATCTAAATAAATGTTGAAAAGCTCTTACATAATATAAAAGGGAAAAAAAAGGTAAAAAAATAAAAAACTTTACAATTTTATAAACAGAAAAGATTACAATAAACAAAATTTTTACTTTTTATACATGGAGAAAATAAAAAAAAACACAATTGTTACTTTACCAAAGAATTGATTTTAAATTTATATTTTCAGGAAAAGAAAAAAAATCAATATATCTTTAAAATTTTAATTTTTATTATTACATTGAATTTTTTTTTTCTGAATTCATCTACTGATTTAATAATTCATGACTTGTACCATCAACTTAAGAATTTTAATATTAGTAAACGTTGGCAGAGTGAAAAAAATATTTAACAGGCTGCAATTATTCTACAACAGCCGAAAGGAAAAGGTAATTTACCACTTTCTTAATTTGCACAAATTTCTCGATATTTTAGACATAATAAAAATAATATAAAAATATAAAAATATAAAAATAATATATAAATTAATTAATATATAAATATTTAATATGTATACACAATTGTAATATTTGAAAATATCACTAATGTCATCCAGCGCCTGCATCACCGCGGCCATGATTCGCATGCATCAAGGCCATCAGCTGCCCACAGCATCGAGGCTAGTCTATCACAGGCACGGGTCAGACAGTTGTCGAAGTCATCCGACGCATCCGTGTGCACCAAAATTATCTGGTGCCACACGACAGAAGCCATCACCTGCACTCCCCAAGCTGCTGCGTAATGTACGAATCACCGGATTTATATGGAATATTCCAAATTCATTTTGACGCAAAACGTGTGAACGGCAAGTGCAGTTACTCGCGTCTGAGTTCCTGTTAGTTGGTGGCCACTTGGCCTTTCTCTTAAAGCTCCAACACTCGTAAACTTTTCCTTGGTCGAAGCCCTTCTTCTTTCTGGCATTTCCAGCTACGCTGCTTCTCCTGAGACAAACGAATAAAAAAAAACTGGAAGTTATTAAAAGAAAAAAGAAAGCAGCGTAAAAATGAGCTTGTCTCTTTTGATCACATCAAAGCAATCTGAACCGTTTGATTAAGCCGTCAATTTTATTTTTCTCGAGAAGCCCCTTCTCTTCCTTTATATAAGCCTTCGGTTTTCCTCGAATTCATTTCGTATTATTTCATTCGTTTTAAGACAATAATTCGAACTTCTATATACAGCTTTTTCCTCTGTCCTTCTAAGCCTCGGAATTCGGTTTTTGGCTAAATTCAAGGTCCGTAAGTTTCTGAATTCCTGTTTTTTTTTTTTTTGAATTTGTTTTTCATCGTTTGTTAAGGTTCAAGTTTGGTTTTTTTTTTAATAAATTATTTATAATGCTATTTGTTTGGCGGATTGTGGTAAAAAGAAAGGCGGAAAAGGTTTGGATTTTGATTGATTGATTGACTTGAGTTCCGTTTGAATTAATTTCTTTCCAGTGTTATTTTTTGTCGAGCCTCGCTTTATACCGATTCCTATGGCTTTTTTTTTTTTTTAACTACCTTATGGTTTTCTCAGCTACGAAAGAAAAGATTTCTGATTCAATTTTAATTATTTCCTTAAATTTTTATTTATCAGAACAATTTAAATAATTGCTGTGAAATCATAGGATTTTATCTTATTTGTAGTTGTTGAAACATTTCCTTTTGGATTGAGAACTGTTGATTTAGCTTGCATCTTTTTTGCCTCTGTGTTCCTAATATTGTGTTTGCTTTGATTTCCAAGCTGATTTCTTTTTTTTCTATTCGATGTTGTGAATCAATATGCAGGATTACTGTGGTTTTGAAGAGAGAACGTTGTAAAGATTTTTGTTTTTTCTTCTTTTTTTTCCCAATAAATGGGCTGCTTTCAATCTAAAGGAATAATACAATGCCGCGGACACGAAGACCCTGTCACGTTGGCTTCACAAACTGCCTGTAAGTTGGCAAATTGTTTCAAATTTTTTGTTCATCTCATGTACCCAATTGTCTTATTGGTTTTATTGGGTGAAACATCAAGATTTTTTTTTTTTTTGGAGAATTTCTTGTTCGTGTCAATGCAATTTGTTTTGGGGTTTTCAACAATTCGTCAAGAATCATGGCTCTGTAACCAATTAAGTAGGAACATCACCAAAATATTCTTTTTTTTTTTTTGAGGGAATTTTCCTGAAAGATTTGGATTGTTTCAATCAGCTTGGAATAAAATACTGTCAATTTGACTATTTGGTTTGTTTTCCTTGTATTTGCAGTTAGTGTTAGTGAAGTCGAAGCACTCTTTGAGCTTTATAAGAGCATTAGCGGTTCAGTAATTGATGATGGGCTGATTAGCAAGGTAAAGTTCTGCGATTCCTATCAACCAGGGATTTGACTTTTCTTTAATGTGTTTTGAGATTAGGGTTATCACATGTAATGTCATTCTTGCGTTTGTTATGTGTTGCATGGTTCTCGTGACTTTGCTTTCTTTATTGATGATTTTTTTTTTCTCACTGTTCTTTTCTGTCAAATTTGACAGTTTGCATGCACAATTTAATGCCCATCTAACTTTTCACTTGTATATACAGGAAGAATTTCAGTTAGCTTTATTTCAGAATAAGAAGGAGAACATATTTGTAAATCGGGTAATATATTTTGTACCAATTTGAGAGTTATGAATCAGGTATTCTGGGGGGACAAGTTAAAGATTTGAATTAGTTTATTTATGCAACTTTTAATACATGCAGATCTTTGATTTATTTGACGCTAAGAAGAAGGGAGTCGTTGATTTTGGTGACTTCGTTCGAGCACTCAATGTCTTTCATCCAAATGCCTCACAAGAGGACAAGATGAATTGTAAGTAAACAGCTCTTGAATTTAAGTTGTGTTATAATCTTTCACCTCAACTTTAATTTGGATGGTTTCTCATCGCAGTTGCATTTAAACTTTATGACATGGATGGAACAGGCTTTATTGAGCGTAATGAGGTATTTTGGGCCTTATATGTTTGTTATTATATATCATGCTATTATCTGAATTTATAATTTAATTCAGCCGCATTATTTTGAGCGAAACTGGTTTTAAATATTACAGATTGCTGCATATCATCCATATTTTCATATTTTGATTCGGTTAAATTTTTATGCAAACCTCTTTACAGGCAACTCTATCTTATGTGATTTTGTCAGGTCAAGAAAATGCTGATTGCACTTTTATGTGAATCTGAAATGAAGTTAACTGATGAAACTATTGAGGCAATTCTTGATAAGGTGAGAGCTTGTTATGGTATGGTTGCATAAAGTAATTGTTTATGATATCTATTGAAAATTTATCGAACATCTCTGCCTATCTTTTTGGATAAATATTTGCCTTTAACAAGAATATTTCAGTAGTCATAGGTAATGTGAATATTTGTATATTAAATCTTTGGTGGGAATTTTTTTTTACTTAAGTTGCAACTTTTTACTGAGCCATGGGGATTTTTGAACAGACATTCTTGGATGCCGACATTAATCA
This sequence comes from Adansonia madagascariensis, assembly GCA_038381835.1. Classification (NCBI taxonomy): domain Eukaryota; kingdom Viridiplantae; phylum Streptophyta; class Magnoliopsida; order Malvales; family Malvaceae; genus Adansonia; species Adansonia madagascariensis. The sequence goes on along the minus strand of JBBYHL010000022.1, from coordinate 14,062,513 downwards.
GGATGGAAAGATAGATATCTCCGAATGGCAGAATTTCGTCTCCCGTAATCCATCATTATTGAAAATCATGACCCTCACATACCTCAGGTATGTAAAATACAAATGTTATACCCTGTGTGTACTTACAAACCTTACTTATTCATCTGAAAGCTCATTCCATTTTGTTACATGAACTTTGCAGGGACATAACAACAACATTTCCAAGCTTTGTTTTTAATACTGAAGTAGACGAGGTTGCCACGTGATTGGGGAGAGTATGCGCTCGACTTAACATGCTCTTGCATTTTCTAAGCCATTTTTTTTTTTTTGCATGATTTTTTGACATTAAGCGTCTTTATGAGAAGAAAGTACGCCAAAATTTTGTTTCAAGGCTAAAGCTAAGCTATCAAGTTTTGCAAAGGTAGCCAGCTAAAATATCATTGATTCATAGGAAGTTTTCTTCAATTTTAATCATTGATTTTCTTAGTGAAGGAAATACCAGTTCAAGGTTAGATTAGGGTTGTGGGATTGATGAGCGAAAGATTCAAAAAGTAGAGTTTGGAGGTACATGGAATTTGAACAACCAGGATTGTGTCTCGAGTGCCTCCAATTGGAGTAATTCAATGTTATATGTGGCTTTGTTTTTGACTTATATTTTAACTATTTTTTCTTTATTATTCCTTTTGAGACTACGTTTTGCTTGAATTTTACCATTAACTTCATTTTGAAGAGGCTATCTTAAGTTCTAAATCGATCTCTTAAAAATGATTAAAAAGCAAGTCCTTTTTGTTTTCAGTTGGGCTTTGTTTGATTTATGATAGTAAAGGCAAGGCAAGGATATGCAAATAATCATTGAGCAAATGGACAATGTAATTCTCCAGAAAAAAATCAACAATACAAAAAAAAGGTACCGTCAGAAATTGACAGGCCTCATTGGGCTTGTAAAGACTTCTTTCGGACAAAGAGCCCCACCGTAATACCCAATGTTTGACCAATGGTCCTGACTTGGCATTAACTCGACGGATGTAGGCATTCTCTCTCTCCATTTTTTTCCCCGTCCACCCAATGGACAGAATTAAAGCAATTATATAATTATTGTGCGAGATGAGCATTTAATCGGTTCAACCGATTCAGCTTTTTAAATTTAAAATTTGAATTAATCAATTTTATTTGAGTAACCAATCAAATCAATAAAATAAAATTAATTAATTAAAAAATTAAAATTAACTTAATTCAATTGATTTTAACTATTTAAAGAATAAAATATTTATATTATTATTATTATTGTATAAAAATTGTTGATTGTTGTATAGTTTGAATATGATCCCAACAGTTGCAAATCAGTGTCTTGTAATGAGCTTAGCTTTGTGCCTTATTTGCAACCAAATGATACAAGCCATTGAGTGGAGCCTAGATAAAGGCATGCATGTAGGCCAAAAGTTTCAAAACCCATTTGATTTGCTTTCTAGAGCTATTGGATTTTTATGCCTTTCCTTATTTCGCTTATATCTTCGTATAGATAAAGGGTATCATCCTCTAATTTTGTAGGGCATAATTTTCATTTTCTGACGATTTTAAAGAAACATCCTTTTTACATGAACCTAATGATTAAGAATTTTATTTGCAAATGAATCATTTTGTTGTTGACCTAAACTTTTATTAAGTAACCAAAGTAACGAGGCTAAAATTAATGTGATGAAAAGAGCTATCCTTCTCGAAAGTGAAAGATAAAATCCCAGCCTCATGGCAGATTTTGTATTCTACCCACCGATCGTAAACTTTTTTGTTTAGTCTTTAATTAATTATTAAAGCTATTTATTGATTGAATTAGGTTGAATTATTATTTAAATTTTTTTTTATTTTTTTATTTAAGTTTAAGTTGAGTTGAGTTGAGATCCAAATCAACTTGAAAGCTCCAATAATTATTTTAAATAATATTTAAAATTTATTTTTATTTATTATAATTATTTTTTTATTATATAAAATATAATTGCATTTAGTTGATCTGAATTATAAAAATTTATATTTAAATTCTATCCGGTACAAGTTTAGCGGGTTGCTTGGGCTGTAAACATTTTTATTAATTATCTAAAGGATTTGATGATTAAGTATTCAATTTGACAAAGTCTCCTAATTAATTACTATAAATTAAGCCTAGATTCTAAGACGGTGACTAAAGTCAACAGAAAAAAGTAAGAGGATTGAACTCAAGTAACCTTCCACTTCCACATATACATGAATCACTCACGACCAATTGTCACAATCTCAGTTGTGGATGTGGACGTGGCATAATTGATCAAACAGACTAAAACGACATCAATTTGTACGCCAAATCTGGGACCTTAGATAATCCATGCGGCCAAATTTCACATGATGATCTAATACTAGTTGTCTCATCTTCCGAACTTCCACCATCAAATCTAAACCAAATTTTATACACATACATACATCCTTTCGAAAATGAGATAAAATAACCTTTGGGTTTATTCTCAGGTATCAATTGATCCCATTTCTATCGTTTTCTCATATTTTGTAGTTTTTGTTCCTTATCTCATTCACAATCCTACCCTATACAAAGGATCAATACAACTTTTATATATATTTATAATTTATAATATACATATATATAATTATTAAAAATCATAATTATAATTACGTATTATATTTATATTGAAAATTATTGACTTAAATCAAATAAATGAAACAATATATAATAAACAAATCCAATATAAAATTAAATGAAAATTTAAAAGATTCAAATAAAAAGCTCAAGTTAACAATTGGAATACATATATATATATATATATGGTAAGGTGAAATTAATAATATAAATACTTAAATAGGGATAAGAAAATATTGAGATGGCCAAACTGATAGGAAATGCAATTTAATAATCTTAGATTTACTTATTAATCGAGTTATTTTTTCAGTTTGATTGGGTACGAATCAAATCTAGATAGAAATATTTTAAATTTAAATCGATTATAAAAATAAAATTTTAATATCTTTAAAATAATAAAATAAAATTTTAAATTAAAAATCAGATAAAAATAAAAAATTTTAAATTATTATCTAATTCGATCAATGAAAAACTCCGATCAAATGCTTTAGGAAACATGCGGATGAGAGTGAAAGATAATGGATGAAATGGACTGTCGCATGGGTTACCGAAGGCCATAAGAAAAGGGGAAGAAAGGAGAAGCAAAAGGTCGTCCTGGATAAGAACAAAGCAAGCCTACCTAGTTGCTTTGTCCATGAAAGCAAAGCCTTCATCTCAAGTTTAATAATTTTGAGCCAATATAAAATAATGATGCAGGTATAATATATTTAATAAATATAAAATTTAATATAATAAACATAATATAAGATATTTAAATATAATTAATATGATTTTTTAATATGAATATTATATTTATATTTTGAATTTGATAATTTAATCATATTTATTATATTTATATTTAAAAGATTGATATAAAAAACCACAAACATAACACTTATGCCTGAATTATCAAATTTTTTCATCGCTATTAACTATGAAATAAAATTTATAACGTTTGTTCTTGCTCTATAGTTCAGAGAGTTGCAAATCTCTCGATTTTGATTAAGATTAATTAATTGACTGATTAATTAATTTCTAATAATTCATGGGATACGGAAAATTTTTTACGCATGTTTGTAGCCTGACAAAGGAACATTAAGATAAACATAATAATTATTAATTTATTAACTTCACTTTAAATATGCATTTAAAAATGTAATAAAAATTAATGGTTGGATATTATGATGGACAGCTTCGGTGGACGAAATGCAGGTTTATTTATCAAATTAAAATCATCATTCAACTTGCTTTGCTGGTTCTAGTTAAAAGAATATATATATATATATATATATCTCAAGGTATTTCTTTTTAATGATATCATTGGTAATCACACTACGAGGATCAATCAAATTGATTTAATTAAAATTTAAAAGTTTATTCACTCGAATAAGTATAAAGTTAAAAATAGAGATTTAATAAATTAGTAAAAAATAATTGAATTAATTAAAAATTGATAAAAATTTAGATTGCATCAATAAAAATTTAATTTAGATTTATTTTGTTTTTTAAAATTTTAAATATTAAATTATTAAATAAATTATATATTTTTATTAATTATTTATTTTATAATCATATTCTTTTTAATCTTAATATTAAGATGGCATATCCTAAGCTTATCCATTCTTTCTTTTTCTAACTTTAAAATACCCAAAAGGATACAGGCACACGGCAAAGTACACTTTTGAATTCGACAATTGTATCCTTCGGAAAACAAAATTTGACAACGATGAGACAATTTGAAGTTTTGAGAAGAGGTTACCAGAGACAGGTTGTTTGCAAAAATTGAAGTGGTCCAACTTCAGAGTTAACTTAGGTATATTTCTGCTTTAAGCAACAGTATGTGCAAAGTGTTGGAGGGCACGTGATAGGCCCATTTAAATGTACCTTAGTGGAATATCCTCTCTGGGGTTCTGTAAAAGCCTCACTATTTTATTCGTTGATAGATACATGTATTTTTATTAAAAAATAAATTCAAAGAATAAAATTATATATGACTACTAAAATTATGTAGGTTATTCAAGTTTTAAAATTTAATAAAAATTAAATTAAATAAAATTATTATTATTATTATTATTATTATTTTTACAATTCATAAACGGATTTAAAATTAATACTTCAAAACTTCTATGCTATTTTATTCATCAACTTATCCAATTACTGGAGGGAATTGATCAAAGTACGGAAATTGAAGAAAAGAAATGTTTTCAGATGATTTGTACATACATACCTTAATTTGCATATGCATATGCATATTTTATACTAACTATATAAATTTAAATATATAATAAATTATTAAATATATTAAAAATTTTAAATATAAATATAATAATTTATTAAATATATTATATTAATAATATTTAAATATATCAAATTTATTATATTATTTTTACTGTATCATATTTTATTTATATTGCATCTAAAATTAATAAATTTACAGGCTTATTATAGAAAATTTACCTTCATATTATTATTATTATTATTATTATTATTATTATGAATTAAAGTTGAGAGGTGTTGAGTGAAGTTAGACAGTAGATTAAGAACCAAAAAGAAACGGTCAGTGGCAAACTGTGTAAATTGTTAAAAGAGATTATTAATAAAATGACGAAAATCTGCCTCGTGGAAAGTAAGAAGCCACGTGGCCAGATGGGATGGTTGACCGTTTACCGGAGCTTCCGTTTTGAACTGGTTTTGGAAGCCATAGTTCGGAGATAGCACAAAGCAATCACTGACTGTCAGGGAAACGTTTGGTCAATTCTCCATGTCACTACCCTTAATTGCACCAATATTTACAAAATTGCTTATTCCTTCATCCCTCTCCATTTTGGATTTTCGACTTTTTTTTTCCCTTAAAAAATAGAATAATTTACTAATTGATTAATTACAATATATAACCATCAATAATATCATTTAAAAGGATTTTTCGAATAAATTACAAAATTATGTAAATGAAAGGAAACTTATTTATTTTAGTAGCTCACATTTTTTAATTCAATTTTTATTAGAATTTTAAAATGAGTAAATCTGAACTTTTTTATATTTAATGTCCAGTATTTAGCTAATTTTAAATATTTTTACATAAGTAATCTCTTATATTTTTATTACATAAGAATAACTTTTTAATTTAAATCCAAATAAAATTTTGAACTTTAATTTTACTCAAATAAGCTCTTGATTTTCAATTTATATATAAATAATATTTTCATTGGAAATATAAATTTATTAAGATATAAGTTAAAAGTTTATTTGAATGCAATAAAAATAAAAAATTTATTTATTTTTTAAAAATATTTTATCCTTATTAGTAATTATTAATTGATGCTTTATTAAAGCTTAACTAAGATATTTTAATTAGTGAAAATTGGTATAAAGTATAAACCTAACTTCATTTGCTTTTTAAAGCTCAATGCTTAACATTTTTTTCCCTTTCTTTTTATAATAATTATTAACGGATGATGTTATCTTTTTAAAATATACTCTTAAGTAAATAATAAAAAAAATCTGCCTTTTGATATTTGCTTAATTGCATTTCTTGAACCAATATTTTCAGATTTAGATAAAGTTTGTTTTATAAAAAAAAATATAAGTAAAACAAAAAAATATATTTTATTTTGTTTTGGCCAAAGATATTTATATAAAATAAAAAAATAAATATATGATAAGTAATAAATAAAATATTACTCTATTTTGGCAAAAGACTCGCACTTAACTTTCATAATTTTGAGTTTACTATTCATATCATGATTTTCTTATGGGTTTAAATGTCTAATTGATTTACTTGTTTATGGATCTTTTTGACATTCTAATTTTATACTTTATAATTTCATGCATAGATATACCTTTAAATTTAATCATTTTTTTCTCGAGCCATACGAAAAATAATATGACATAATTATTAAAATATATTAAAATTTATATAATATAAATTATTAATTTATTAAAATTTATAATTATAAAATAAAAACTTAATACTATATGCACAAATAAATTATCAGCTCTATATAATAGAATGGCAAAATCCTACACTTTATTATTTATTCATATAGAAGGGTTTTAAAATTATCATTTTTGGTCTTTTAGGGGTAAGGGGGAGAAATAAGAAAAAAGGTGGAAAATGAGACAGTGGCATTTAAGAAAATGTAACCAACACTAGGGTGCTCTTGACGAAGAGCCGCTCTGTCAACGAAGTAACTTATGTTGCTTCCCCAAGCTGGTTTTCGTCTTCGACAAAAATAAAAACCAGACGTTAAAACCAACTGCCACGATTAGAACACGAAAAACTTTCAGTGAAGATTCAGACAGAAGAAGATATAAATTCTTTATGTTAAATGCATCAAACGGAATCTGGTGAACAGCAAGAAGAGATCGGAAAAGTAAGCAGTAACTGCATCTCTTCCGATTTCAACCAAACTACTTCTTCACTTCTCTCTTACTCTCATCGATTCAATCAAAACTACCTTGAATCAACCCCACAAAATAGTCCTGATTTTTCGATTCCAAGCAAGCCTTATCTCACCATCCAAATCCCATTCTCACCCACATCTCCGAACCCATCACCACCAGCAACAGCGGCAGCTACAACAACAACAACAACCCATCATCATAAAAGACCCAACTTTCACCATCATGAACCCTGCTTCTCAAATAACGCTTCTCCAACTCATACCCTTTTGTCAACTCCCCACAAGAGGCCTATAATGACCCACAATTCTCTTTCTCATTCCCCAACTCTTTCTTCTTTCAAGAACCACCATAACCACCGCCAAAGGATTGAAAGATTAACCTCAAGTTCTTATCTTTTCCGATCTTTTTCTTGTTTGACTTATATTGCTATTCCTTTTCATACTCAAGAACTTGGGAGGAAACTTTTTCATCATTTGAACGGTGGCCGTTTGCTTTGTTGCCACTTACGTTTTCTTGTTTTGCTATCTCTTCCTTCATTATACTTCTTGGTTTCCCATCCTCGGCGGTTTCTCGTGTTAAATCTTCTTGCTTTGCTTGCTTTCTTGCTTACCCTTTTTGTTTCTCTTAATCTTTCACTCCCTCGCTTGCCTTCGATCCGATTACTTCTTGCTCGTTCTTTACCTGCTAAGTTCAGTCAACTAGGTTCATCTTCTAAATCTTCAAAAGCTGTTGTTTGGTCAATTGGGTCAAAGCCAAAATCTGCGGAGGTGAATTCAGGAACTTGGGTACAGGTTTACAGTAATGGGGATGTATATGAGGGTGAATTTCATAAAGGGAAATGTTCAGGGAGTGGGGTTTATTATTACTCTACGAAAGGGAGGTATGAAGGGGATTGGATTGATGGCAAATATGATGGTTATGGTGTGGAAACGTGGGCGAAAGGGAGCCGATATCGCGGTCAATATAGGCAGGGATTGAGGCATGGAATTGGGGTGTACAGGTTTTATACTGGTGATGTTTATGCTGGGGAGTGGTCTAACGGGCAGTGTCATGGATGTGGAGTGCATACTTGTGAGGATGGCAGCAAGTATGTGGGGGAGTTCAAGTGGGGTGTCAAGCATGGGCTTGGTCATTACCATTTCAGGTTAACTCTTTATTTTTCTTCTTTGGATTAGATTAAGCAAAGAAAGATTATTAGATTTTTATGTTTCCCTGTCTGTATGTACTTGATTATTGAATGTGGGGAAAGCGCTGGAGGTTTGGAACTTTGGATTGCTTTGTTTCTAGTTCTCTATCTTGAATTATTTAATCCAGACTTGTGGAATTTTGGAGCCTTTGGGTATGTTATTGTTTGTTCTAATTATAGAGTTTGAAACTGGTAGTAAGAGCTTTGTTTTATTCTTTTGTTTTGATGGTTAAATACTTAAGTCTCACATATTTTGATCTTTTTGTTTCAATCTTTATATGTAGAATAGACTTCTTATTTTAGATTTATAGAACTACTTCTCGCCTAGTGAAGTTGCAGCTCAGATTTCAAGGGACTTTACTTTTGAGCTCTAGACCCTTCTTATTTTCTTTCTCTTAAATCTTGTCATACTAGTTTAAAAGCGATTTAGGATTCTTTGCCTTCTAGTTTATAGTCATATACCAGTATTTATTTGTTGCTATAAATCACTAACATCCTGTGCAGTTGTTGTTTAAAGATTACCAAGATTGAACTTGAGCTGTTAGTTTTATTTTTCATGTCTTGATTCTTATTGCTTCTTCATTGTGTTTCATATTCCATATTGTTGCATGTACTTACTGTTACATATACTTCCAATCTTCCATTATCATCTTTGATACATGTACAAACCTTTAATGCTGGTATTATTGATCAGTCATTCATTCAAGATTCACCAACTTGCTTGCGAGCAGTACTTTACTAGCAGGTTTTTTTGGTGATTTGGGGGAAGAAGGATTCAAACATAGCTCTCTGAGCAAGGGGTAGCAATAGGATTCATGCACTTACCATTGAGCCAAGTGCCTTGGTAGATTATTCTTTAATTGTGGGGAATTTTCAAACTGGTTGAAAATTACTCTGGAACTTAGGGTCCTCATTCATTGGCTAATTGTGGGATACAACCATATGCTTAAGTGTAGATTTCAATTTTAATGACTGGTCAATTTTGTAATTCAAAATTCAGAAATGGAGACATATATTTTGGGGAATATTTTTCTGACAAGATGCATGGTTTCGGTGTTTATCAATATGGAAATGGACACCGATATGAGGGAGCCTGGCACGAGGGAAGAAGGCAGGGATTTGGTACATACACTTTCAGAAATGGTGAGACACAATCTGGTCACTGGGATAATGGTGTTCTTGATGTTCGTAGCGCACAAAACACCCATCTTGGATCCCCCGATGCTTTCACTCAATCAAGAGTCCTTAATGCTGTCCAGGTATTGTTCATATGATTCCTCTGGCATTTTATGGCTTCACTAACAGTTGATTTATCATTCCCTCTTCTCTTTGCATAGAACTTCTGCAACTAATCCTGAGAATTCCGGGTGCCTTGTTCGTATTAAATGAAAATTTGTTTGAATGCTGAAATATGTAACTTACAAAACCAAAGATAACTTGTATAATAAAGAACTACATGAATTTCGCTTATAATTTGCTCTCAGGAAGCAGGGCGAGCTGCTGAGAAAGCTAATGGCATTGCAAGGATCGATGAGAGACTGAATAAAACTGTGTCAGCTGCAAACAAAGCAGCCAATGCTGCGAGAGTGGTGGCTGTTAAAGCTGTCCAGAAGCGAATGCATCATCGCAACGGTGATGACCTACCAACAGCAATAGCCTAATATAGGAATATAGAACCTTTCAAACGGTGCTGCTTCGGTTTATAAATTCACCATACGGGCGTCTTCTTTAGTTATTCTCTTAAAATTTTTACATTTTTAATTATTCCTTACTGTTATAACGGATGATAAACAGCAAGGTTCCTGCTTGGGACCACGGTCAGTCATTGAAGAAGATGGTTGACCATGGAGCAAGAAATAAGCCTACGTTCCCCCCTTTTCAGTGGCCTAAGTAATGTATATAGGCTGAGTTTGTAAGCGAAGGAGGAGACCAAGATCTGTGCCTTAAGTGCCTGGTACTGCTTTTCTCATTTTCGTCTTGCAATGTAATTAGTCGCATTTCTATATCCCGGAAGTCTGGATAACTATCCAATCCAGCCAGCCTCGGCCTCGTATGTACTCAGGTTAACGAGAATAATCGAAAGATGTTAGCGTAACCCGCTCATATTGATATATTCACTGTAGTCTTCTGTCTATAGGCCCAATCGAATGGAGTCCTTATTCGCAAAAGCGTCTTCAACTAGTCCTACGAGACCCATACCAAGCCCAATACTTCCAAGACTTTGAGGACCTACATGATCTTTGGAACCAAAATAGCTTTGTGGAAGTTCTTCCACAATGCCCCCTAGCGACCAGGCTACCACCCATCTCTATGGGCCAATCTGGGTTAAATCTGATGGTAACGGATAAGTTCCATCAGCATTTTGGGTGAGCGGATCAAAATTGTGGATTGGATGCTTTTTAGTTCGATGATCCTTAAAGAACGAGCTTGGTTGGGTAAAAAAATAAAAGAATAATTTGAGAAAGGCAAAAAAAATAAATTTTAGATTTATTTGGTTGAAAAAAAAAAAGAGAGAAAAAAATTAAAAAAATTATCAATTTTTATATCTGTTAACAAAAGTAAATCAATTCAAATTAAAAAAAAAGAGAAAAAAAATGAGGTATATATCATATGAATATATTTATAAGAGTATTCATTATTTTTTAAATTTTATTTTTTCCTCTTGACTTTTAATAAATATAATAATAAAATAATATATTTTATATTTTATTTCTTTTCATTTTTCAATCATAGAAAACAACGACAAGAAAAAAAATTATTTTTTTCTTTTTTATTTTTCTATTTATCATACTAAGCATATTAATAGAAAGAAAAAATACTTCTTTTCATCTTTTCATTTTTGTCGCCTTCTAATTTTTCATCTTTTCGAATTTCTTTTCATCCTTTTCATCCTACCAAATAAAGCCTTAATTTGTAAACCAAGTTTCAGTGACTAGTATGGAAACAAATTCTTCCCTTAGACATAATTTGTTGAGAACTAAGTGATGTGAGTCAACTTGAATAAGCAGAATGTCCTTACAAAGGGGGCATCGATTAGTTGAGAACATGATCATGGCCTCTGTAAGCCATCTGAGAACGAAGAGCGGCTTGAATTAGGCCCTTTCTCCTCTAGGGTTCAAACAATTTGCATGTTAACCCGAAAGGCAGTGAGTAAGAACATCCAGCATTGCAATGCTCAAGAAAAAGAGTTGTGAAGACCCGACCTAATTTGATGCAAATTAAGAAGATGATGATGAAACAAACTACTCAAATATTAGAAGAAGTACCGTTCCAAAACCAGAGTTGAAATAAAATTGAGAATTAAGCACATAGGACATCATTGTCAAGAAATATCTGAAGCAGTCTTTAGCTAAAACAAGCAAAAGATCATATGAAACTAGAATTCGACAATGGCAGCTCAGCTCTCAGTCTGCTCCCTCAGCCTCCTAATAGTACTTCTCACAGTCACGGCACTGGCAGTGCTGTAACATAACAAATGTAGTTAGTTACTTGGAAATCGACAAAAAGAAATTGGTGAGAAGAGGCATAGTATCAAATCATTACTTCAAAGTATAAGCACCGCCTGCTTTAACTTTCCCGCAATCCTTGCAGCCCCAGATTCCAACGGCCTTTCTCTTCACTGCATACTGTGGCAGCCAAGTTCATTAGAACAAATACATGCAACTCAAACAAACAAATGCACCAAGAGATAGGCAAAAACAACAGCATAAGCCTTAGAGAACTCAGAAGCTATAGGATCGTAAAGATAAACAAAAGCGTCTCACCTTTCCACAAAACTCGCAGAAGTACTTGCTGTGTTGACTGACCTCCATCTTCTTAATTTGCTTCCTCAAACTGGCACCATAACGGGTACCTTCATTAAGAGGCAAAACAAGGAATCAGAAGAGAAACTTCAGGTATTAAAAACCTGAAATTCCATTTTAATTTAGAATCATTTCACAAGTAAAGCAACAATTAGTAAAAACTTGAATCAATTTAGATAAAAATCAACATTGACATGGCTACCAATCTTTTCATATAGTATTGATCCGTTCTACGTAGAAATTCTCTCTAAGAAAAATATTGAAAAGAAAAGACTTCTTAAAATTAAGTAGCACCTACCATATTTTCCAACAATTCCGGCCTTCTTCGTTCTCTTTGTCTGCTCCATCAACAAAAACATGGAGTTAACGAATTACACCAAGAAACAACAGAAACAAGCAAATAAATAAACCAATCCCAAGAGATATCCGATTGCTTCTCTAGGATCCTAAACTTTAGATTCTAATTCAAAATAAATAAATAAATTAGTACATAAAGATCAAGAATAAGCGACTGAAATTGAGAAACTTATGAATAATTCATCAAAATTTTTAACCCAAATTATGTAATAAAATTTTTGACTTCATCCCTCATTTCCTTTTGCTTCCACAGTGCACAAACAGTAGACAACATTGCTATATCACAATTGCTATTTAGCTATAAAATGAAACAATACCCGAGTCGACAAGCTCAGCTAACTAACTACTTCAGCAAGCAATTTTCTTAGAAAGCATTTTCTCAGGAAAAAATACACACAAATGTAAAAGGAAAATTTTTACAAAGAAAGAAAGAAGAGAATACCATCGTGGCTAGGTTAAGAGGATCTCTGTTTGTCTGGTCCGGAACGTGAGGAGCGGCTCTTCGACAGAAATCAACAACAACGAGTTAGGGTTTTCTGGTTCCGTTTTTATAGAAACTTGAAACAACCCCGTCATGATATTGAAATGGCAATAACCCACTAATGATATTGTCAGCCCAGTTAAGGCCCATATTCTATTTTAATAAAGCCGCAATCGGCCGACTAATCCCACCCGTTTCAGATATCAGAAAATATTAGTAATATGAAAAAATCTTTCACCCTCATCCAAACGGTTGCTACCGCCGGTGTCTTCTCTGCCGTTTCTTACTGGTAGCTATTGCTTCACCATTTTTTTACTTGCTCTAGAATCTCGATCTGTCAAAGTTTGGTTTTTTTTTTTTTTTTATGTTTTTCAAAATCTTTGATTCAGGTACGGATTCATGTTTGGCAGAGAATCGGCTCGTAAAGAACTGGGAGACCTGATCGAAAGTCTTCGCCGCAATAATTCAGACTCCTTTTCTCCGTCACCTCCCCCGCATTCTTGATCGGTATTTTCCAGTTCTCTGATTTTGATATTTTTCTTTCCTACGTTATAGAATTGATTCACTGAATAAGAAATATCAAAATTTTGAACTATTATTATTATAATGCGGCGTTTGGTTAAGAGGAAAATTGGCTACTTTCATAGGAATTTAATCTGTGGGAAGCATCTTTTATCTGGCAATTGCTGAATGCCATTCCTTTTAAAGTTGAACTCCAAGACTTGATATTGACATTATTTACTGATTTAGGATGCTCGGATTTAAACTGAACATCTTGATGAATATCCAAATTGTAAACTTTCATCTATATTGTGGCAAATTCAGGTATACGGAGGCGTCAAGGTCAGGGAGCTGTGATGGAAAGCTTGGAACTTGCCAAAAAGGCGAAACTGTAAGGAGGCATATCGGGAGCATGGTTACGAGTGCTCCTTTGGATTTCTCTAGCTATGTATTTCATGTCTTGTAGTTTCTCTCTAGGCAATTTTTGTAATGATTTGACGTTTTTGGTTCATTATATAAAACCTTTCTTCTATAGGTGAAAGAATTCCATGAAACCAACTCATTAGGTGTATAATTTCAAGCCAAAAAAAAACATTATGGAGCATCTTTAAAATGCATAAGCTGTTTTGATACTAAGGGCCTTTGGCCATTGTTACGTTACTTGATAGGTTGTTCAAGGTAGGCCAGGCTTTCATGATTCAACCATAGTCTACTGCTTTTTTTTTCTATAAATAAATTAGGGAAATCTATTAAATTTCTCACTCTAAAATGAATGAATTACACAAAAAACATACTTTAATGTAATTCTGCTACTTTTGTACATAATACCAAAAATAATGGTGTATGGACTATAGTCTTTGCTCTGTTTTGATCTTGTTTTTAAGCTTATGTATAGTACACAAAATTATATACTGTTGTACGTGGACTATGTTACATAGTTTCTATACAAGAGCAGCCCCCTTCGTTTTCTTGACATTCTTGTTTTTGATAAACCCATGAGAGTCACACTCTGAAATTTTCCCACCTACTTCGGACGTGCTTTTCTCAAATTCCACCAAGTGCCACCACTGTCCCCTTCAAACAACCTCTTGTTCATTCTTAGATATGTAAATGCACTCAATCCGTTGCCTGCATCTGATCCGCTTGTTGTCAAAACTTGTGCATATCCACCAGCATCATACCTCTCCAGTGCATTTTCTCTGGCAAGTTCAACACCAGCTGTCTTTGTTGCCATCTTTGCTTGCCGAACTAATCCCTCGGGTGAACACTTTGCATAGTCAGGTTGTTCCCCATCTCTCATTTCCATGCAGGTGAAGTTGAACACAACTCCATGTTTACTCGGCATTTGTGTAATTGGGAGGTAACCATCTCAATATCTAGTATTATAGTACCCTGCTGTTAGTTCAGCAGCATGAGACCTTGTTCGGTAATGCCAGTGAATTCCAGCTTTTTTTCCTGAAAGTTTTGCTCCAGTTCCATGGAATGTTGCTTTTGCTGCTGCAAATATTCTGTCTCCATGCTGTTGTAGCTTTCTCGAGCACCACTCTAGGAAGAACTTTCCGTATTCCATGTCCCTTCGGAAAACCCCAGTTTCTTCACGAAATTGCTTGTAGTGGCCAGAATCATGTGGCCTTGCTTTTCCCCACTCTTTCTTCCTAATAGTTTCTGCTGCTGCTTCAAGTGAAGCCCTCATATACTGTTTGTTTCAACGGGTAAGGCTTATTTAAGAATCAAACAATATAAATGTGATCATGCAAATAAATATTCTGATTGTTTAAAACCCATATCTCATTCATTTTAGTCCATCAAATTTAGTAATTTACATTGTCATAGCATTGATACTCTCCAATTCCAGGAAACTTCCATGTTCCATTGCTTTCTGGATAAGCTGGGTGTCTCAGCTCCCCGCAAGGGCCTATCCCTACTTGAATTTCCAACTTGCATTTAGATTTCTAGAGTTTTGCTTGTCCCCACTTGAGTACAGCAATAAAGATGCATAAAACTAGATATTGATGTTTGATATTCTAAACATGTTGGTAGGCATAGGCACCTGTGGTCCATCATTTGGATGGATTTCAGACTCTTAATGGGAACCCATGGGTTATATGATGCTGATACCTTTGTTTACTTCCTTTTGTGATTAAATTCCTCTTTTCTTTTACCTTTTTCATTATTTATTTTTTTAGTCTATCTCCTTAGATCCATTCAAATTGAGAAAAAAAAAAAGATTACCCTATTGCTTGATATTTTATTATGAAGATCACTAATCCACTGCAGCATATAGAGTTGCATAATTATTTTTTTCTTTCAAGATATACGCACAAGCAATTTGTTGTAGTTGCCTTTGTATACAAATTGGGTCAAATAAAAGCTAAATTATTAGTATTTACTTTATCCTGGAGTAGATCTTGCAGTTAAAGTTAATTACTAGTACTATTTCATAAGATTTTTGCTGTTGCTGTAAATATTTTGCTGCCGTGATCTGATTATGAGTTATTAAAGGGTAAAATGAATAAAAATTGCAATTTGAGTTGTCGAAAGTTCTTGTCCTGAACCAGCATCAGTATAGTTTGAGATATATATATATATATATATATATATATATATATATATGTAGATGCTAACCACAATAACTCGTCCCAAGTAATCTCTGAACCTCTCCAGAAGCTCATCATGTAATCTGTGTAAGCCTGAATTGGTGTTCTTCCTCTGAGAACTGGTATGGAGTCACAGCCCAAGGAAATATACTCGGGATTCCGCCGCCCTGATCTATTAATGTAGACAAGGCCCGGGTTCTTGCTGATTTCTCGAGCACCCATGGAGGTTAGGGG
The DNA here is from genome assembly GCA_038381835.1 of Adansonia madagascariensis. Lineage (NCBI taxonomy): Eukaryota > Viridiplantae > Streptophyta > Magnoliopsida > Malvales > Malvaceae > Adansonia > Adansonia madagascariensis. The sequence continues at coordinate 14,046,372 of JBBYHL010000022.1, read as the reverse complement.
ATGCTAAACATTCAACCAGGAAAAAAATTGGTTTTTGCTTCTAAAACCATTTTTGCAAAGAAAGAATTTGAATATAATACATAATATTGTTTGACAGTTGAATTTGACATGCAAAACGATGAAGCAAGTAATTTACCTGCAAGAGTCTCCAACATTGCCTCCACACTGATGAAAAGACATAACAACTTGGAGCTTTAAACCATCTTTCTCCTTATTCTCAAATCGTGACTTTCTAGAAAAAAACACAGAATTTTGAATTCGAAGGGTCAATTTCATCGGTAGATATAACTCTCTTTCTTTCTCTATTTCTCTCTCAATGAGAATCTAGTTCCAGATAAAAACGATAACATTTGCCGACTGTTATAACACTCCCAATTTCAAGTAACCGTTGTCCTGTTCTGACTGTGTCAATGCAAGCAAGGTCTCCCCCCGCCCCCCAACAAATTTCCCACTTTTCTTTTTTCTTTCCTGCTTTAACATTTGCTTAGGGTTCTCCATTGCTGAAACGTATCTATGTCCTTATCATTTCCACTTTCGTACAAAAATGGACACTCAAAAATTTTATACTTCGTTTAAAAATATATATATCTTTTACCCACACGGAAACTCTACTTTTCTAGCACATGTTGAAGATAACTCTTCAATATTTTTGCGTTCATTACTTACATTGCATGGCCATCTGAGGAAGGTTCGGAAGATGATAATGGCTGCTTAGGACGCTTTTCCTTTTACATAGAGGGCATTGAGCTTGAAGGGGAGATTAAAAATTGATAAATAATCACATTAATTTATTACAACTTGAAGAAAGGATGGCAGGTAGTGGGACATGAACGGTACATCGAAAGACAGATTCGTAAGTTTTCATAACCGACTTCAAATGTTGTTAAAATGAAGACTTTTTGATCTGAACTTGTGATTTTTTTTTTTTGTGATACAGATTCCGTAACCTTTCATTTTCACAAGTTAATTCACTACCCCTAAAGCTTCTCTAAGCAATCTGCACCAACTAAAATTTGAAAAAATAAAATAAAATAAATTGTTGAATGAAGAAAAAAAAAGAAGACAGGAACTGCAACGACAAAACTTTAAAAAAAAAAATTTGATATTTTTTTCCACTTTCTCAACAAAAAATTACCCACCATTGTTTTACTTGGTGTATCTGTAGGAGTAGTGCAAATCTTTTTAATTTCATGAATCATGAACTGAATTTCGATATTGGAAGAAGTTTAGAACTCCGTTAAAAATATATATATATATATATATATATATATGTTGACAGTTGAGACTGAAATTTACTGAAATAAAAGATTTTTCTGATCTTACGCTTGTACAAAACATCACTCTCGTGTCATGTGTTTAAAAACACAGCTGAGCTCACTGCTTGCGTTACTACTTTTTGGATATTTGTGTGGGATGGCTGATCTAAGGGCAACTGTCGAGGGGATTACATTAGATTGGACCCAGAAGAATTTGCAGGAGCCTGCCTCGGGCTGAACCGCAAGCGTATGGGTGAGAACACTTTCGAAGTGATAGGTACTAAGTAGTCTAAGCTCGTAACTCATTCTGTTCAACCCAATCTCATTCAAATAAAGGCATAGGATGACTTGTATATCGAAACTTAATACATTTCATCTCGACTTCAATGGTTGGGCACAGCAACAGCCACCCATGTTCGAGGATTGATGTCTAGCAAACAGCACCGATAAAAAAATGGTGCACACTCAGCTGCCACTTCTAGCAATTTTTTTAGTAACTGTTTACCGAATGACTTACACTTCAGAAGCAACTGTCTTTCTCATCCATGCTGAAGGGAATTGAAATCGTCACAATAGTAAGCCCAAGGAAATGCGTATCAACCAAAAAATGTAAAACAAAACTTAATTGATTCATCAAATTAGTAGCTAATCTGACATTTAAATCTTAATATCTACAACATACTCTCATTGGTACAAAAAGAAAAAACAGCTTATTACCAAATAAGTAAGTAAATTATCCAAGAAATAACATCTATTTTGATGCCATAAACTTGTGTTGTGCACTAATATTAACACGTCTTTTTCAGTTTTTCTGGAGCTTCAGGATAATATCTAGTAATACACAAGGCTAAAATCAACATTCTGCTATTGGAAAAACAGAACCGATTTTATCTCCAAAGCGGTAGCACTTGATGTTAACATCATATGGACCCAACTGTACATAGTTATCCTCTCCACCCATAAAGAAACAAAGAGTGTAGAGAGCAATTTCAAACTCTGGGCTCACCCCAACCAACGTACTTGACACAGATTTAAGAATTCCATTCCATTCGAACTGAATTGTAAGCAACTGTGTTTCAGAATCCGGCTGCGAAAAAAAGAGAGGCAGAAAAAGTAACATTAAAGACCGAAAAATAGGTGCAGGTGCTGGTGCTGGTGCTGGTGCAGGTGAAGGAGCAAAGAAGTTCACGTTCAAGGTTATAATAACACGCATCAAATGTAAATACAATATCTACAATGCCAACGAAGCAAAGATTTAAGATGAAGTGACTTACGGTTTCCCCACGTCGTCGGGGTAATATATAACCTTGATAGTTAACTCTCCCTTTTGCTTCTTCCAGGTAAAACTTGAAAATCAAATATAGCATTAGTAATAATGCCTATAGAGAAAAAAAATGTTGTTTTTTATTTGGATGAGATATGCAAACCTCTAACCCTAAAGATCAGCTACAATAAGTGTATAAAGGTTTGCTCGGGACAAGGGTTGACCATGCATTACTCCAATCGATATCCAAATGCTTCCCGTTGTTGCTCCGTTAAATTTCAACAAAATATTTGTGTAAAATAAATATAATATCTCAGTATTGCTTCCAGATAACTCAATGATATAAAAGAAGCCAAACCACATACTAAATGCAACAACTAAATCCTTCACAGATCCAAGTTTCATCATAGCATTAATTAACAAACAAGAAAAAGACACAGTAACAAACACGCACCTGAAGCCAATTGTGGAAGCCAGTAACTTCTTGCTCACCACGTTGCTTGATTTCTCCGACAAAAACATGTTCAAAAGCAGAAGATGAACCAGATGTACCACCTCGGCCATAAAGATCAAACCATAGCTTTGTCATCATTCGTTTGAAATCTTGATTGTTCTCAGATACAATGCCCTTCAAAGAGAGGTACTTGTGAAGATATTTAATTGGTGCAGTTCTACTGATTTCTTCTATGAAAGCGAACTGCTCTTGTTTCTCCTCAGATGTAACAACTTCTTTGCACCCAGCATTAGGGTTGTAATTATCTAAGAGAGAACAGAAACGAGAAAATGTAGGTTTTCTAAATACGTTTTCACTCAGCGAATAAAACAGGCTTCCTTCTGCCATATCTGCCGTTTGGTAAACCTTCTTCCCTTCACCGCAGTCAATCTGATAATCTTTTCCAGGCTCCAAACGGTTAAAATCAAGTTGCCAAAGCCTGTTGCAAGCTTGGGACAAGTCAGCAAGTTCCATTTCTGAAGGTTCTATACTGTTACCAGTTTCAACCTCATCAGAGTATTCTTGCTCACTTGGAGGCCGCTTATATCCTTGCCAGCGATCCATCAGAACCTGAAAATATTTCATTCCCTAGGTATTAACTTGACGCCGTGATCCAAAAAGAGTAAGTTTCTTCAATAAGTGAATGATCGAAGAACCCCAACTAAAAACAAATAAGGACTTATCTATGAATGTCCTAGGTAATTATATCGTACGCAAAAACTAGAGGGGAATAGACAAATACGTAGCTACCTGAATCCTGATGCAAAAGAAAATGTCATTATGCTATATATCAAGAATCTACATGTTTTCATAAAAAACATACATAATACTACATGTGCAGCTTAAAAGAAACAACCTGCTTAGGGTGATCCAATATAATCCATTAGCATTATGACAGATAGAAAAAATAAATAAATAAGAGTAAGTATAAACCTTTTGTGGTCGTCTTTGAGGTTTTCTGCCAACGGTTTCCCAGCCATCATCATTACTCTCCTTTTCTTGCTCCTGTATGCAGGATTAAAACTTTCAAAGGTTAATCAGAGGAGCACTTATAAATATAGATTTCACTCAAACATAAAATAAATAAACAGTAAAAGAAAACCAAGTGGCAACATTTAAGGGTTTATGCAACTTTGATAGTAATTGAATTTATACAAACTTTAGGAAACAAAAGCTACGTTTATTGAAAAATATAAATCATGGCTGTCATCTATGTTATCCAGATTTAAAGGTGAGTATGACCTGAAGCCTGAAAGTGAGTATTAGATACATCCATCTAGTAGGTGTCCAACACAGTATGTTTAACTTTTTCTAAACATTTTAATTTCTTTGGAGGATCATACCCCGTGTCCATGCTAAAACATGTGCTGGACATAGATCTTTTTATAGAAAATGAAAATTCTGGGTACACATAAATTTCATTCATGCAATTCACACAAAAGCAAAGAAAGGCTCAAAATAATGAACTTAAAACTCTTCTTCGTATGCTTCCTAGTTCTACATGAGCATATCCTCCAATAAAGGGTCAGCTCATCGTGAAGTCACGTATTAAAATATATACATAAAACATAAATTCAAGAATTGTATACCCCTGAAAATTTCGAAAATTTACCTTGTGGGGTCTACTTGAAGGTCTTGAACCCGAAACCTCCCAGCCCTCTTGCTCTTGTTGACTCTCCTCCTACAAAATATATATATATATATATATGTGTATATATATCAACTTTAACAACAAAACAATGAAAAGCCACTTCAATGTAATCTGATTCCAGATCCAAAAGACTAAAAAATAAAATAAAATTTGAAATAAAAAAGGAAAACCTGTCTTCTCCACTGAGTAGGAACATTGTGACCATGTGGACGATCATCGTTATCCTGCTCCCCAGACACCACCTGCTCACGTTAGAAATCCGATCAGCAAATTCATTAAAAATGTAACATAAGCAATCAGATCAGATGAAGAAATCCAAGTTAAACCTGGGCCCAACTGGTTCTGGAGCGTTCATCTCGAGCCTCATTATCTCCATCGCGTCCATCACCGCCGAGCGCAACGTCAAGCAAACCCTTGACTAGACCTTCCATATCTCGACAAAAGCGTAAAGTGTGAAGTGAGAACTGCGAAGTGATCCGATCTGATTTTGATGTAAGAAGGCTCAAGACATTTGAGTTTGTTCGGACGCGGGACGCAGGCAATGGAAACTTTTGCCGACGCGCTTCCACCATACACGTCCTGCCACGCGTGTGGTCTTAACTGTTTTGGCAGTTATTGTTGTAGGCCCCACTCTCAACTACGTCCAATTGATATTTTGGTCGCAAATATGTTGATTTCATAATTTTTTGTTTTCAAGACTCCCCTGTTTATTGTCGTAAATTCCTAATTAGATGACGTCCTTTTTTTTTTATATAAAGATTTAAAGTGAGGGTTGGATATTGTAAGAGAGCGAAACCTACCAATATTATGGATTGAGATTTTTTGTTATTTGTTATTTATTATTATTTAATATAATTTTAATTATTATTAATAAATTTAATTTAATTTTAATAATTTATATATCGATTTTATAGATATGAATGATATTGATAAATATATTAAAAAGATATCAATAAAAAAGTAATGGATAAAAACTTATCTCAAAATTGTAAAAAGAAGGAAATAAAAAGAAGGAAAAGGTTAAATATTAAGAAAAGTTTGAATTATTTTTACAGTGAGTTTTATATTTTTATTGTTTTCAAGTAAGCTTTTATTTTTAATTATAAATTTTTATTTTAAATAAAATATTAATTTATATAAAAGCTTATTTATATAAAAATTAAAGATTAATGGAATTATTATAATATAATTAAAGAATAAAATTTATTTAAATGTAAATTAAATATAATAAAAATTAAAAAACGGAGTGGAATTATAAAGTTTAAAGACTTTCTAATTGTTTTAGCCGGAAGAGATATTGTTTGTTAATGAAAAAATTTTCCTTTAAATACAGTTTTGCCAGCACGAATGTTTATATTTTATTATACCATAATTATATTTAAAATATTTTATATAAATTTAATAAATTAATAATTCATATAATATAAATTTTTATAATTTTTTTTTATAGCTTAGTTTAGTATTTGGGCATCTAATCATGTGTCTCAAACAGGACAGACCCAAGACCTAGCAAAAATTTGACCGCGGCTATATCATGTCATGTATGACTTAGTTTTTATCGGAATTCATTATTTGGATATACAATCCAAACATAGAACTTGGACTTTTAAGATTTGGACCTTGCAATTGGAAGCCCCAGCCCAATGGTCTAGTTGCTACTTGGGCATGAGAACCATGAGTCCCAAACAGGCCAGACCCAAGAACTAGCAAAAAGTTTGACTTGGGCTCTTTGAACTTGTCAGCTAAAATTCTAAGGCCATATATCATGTCATGTATGACTTGGTTTTTGTTAAAATCTATTACCTGATTTGGTCCATTCCATATGCTGATATACAATCGGGAAGTAGAACTTGGACTTATTCCCCTCTGGTTGCTCCAAGGTTCGGCCTTGCTAATGGATGCCCCAGCCCAATGGTTGTGGCAATTTGGGAATGAGAACCATGATTCCCAAACAGGCCAGACACGATAACTAGCAAAAAGTTATCTGATTTGGGCTCTTGGACTTGAAAATTCTAAGGCTATGTCATGTCATGCACGACTTGGTTTTTATTCAAATCCATTACCTGATTTGGCCCACATTCAACTACATGCGGATAGACTTTATAATACAATCCAAACAAAGAACTTGGACTTCGCCTCTGGTCTTTACTGCCTTTGGACCTCGGTAATAGAAGCTCGAGCCTATGGTTGACTAGCTATGATTTTTGCAATTTAAACCTGTGCTTAAGCTTAAGCAAGCAGTAAAGCATACTTTTGGAAAAATAATATAAAACTACACTAATATTAATATATTCCAAATCAATATGACATAAATTATTAATATATCAAAATTTATATAAATATATAATGTTTAAACTAAGATTATGGTACTGAAAAATAACATAAACACTAAGAATATAAAATTGCCAAATTAAAATATCTTTGGTTATTAATAGTATAATTTCATCAAATACAGATATTATAGAGTTGAACTTCAAGAGAAAAAAAATCATTATGCATGCCTACTAGTACTACCAGATTTTTGGTATTGCTCAGCATTTTTCCTTCCCCACCCCCCACCCCCCAAGAGTTCTCTTGCCCTTTATTCTTGTGATGATATGATTAAATGTTTAATCTTATGTTCATTCAAAACAATGGCCCCAATTACCTTTAAGTCAAGACTGGAATTTAGTTCAGAGCATCATCTTTTAAGCTCAGTTTGAAGTTTGTCCAATAATCGTTTTCCAGTTCTGGACTTTATTCTTTGGACATTTATGTCTAGCCACCAATTCCCCCACTGATCCCTTGTTGGTATCATGTGGTCTTAGAGAAATCTGAACCATTATCTAACAAGTGTCCACTTCTTGAACGTTCCAAGAAAGAAAAGAACAATAAAATTCCCATTAATTCTTGCACTGCAAAACAACAGTACAGGTGGAGTGAGGACCGGTGATGAAGCCTGCGCAAGCTCTGAACTAAGAAGCAAATGCCTTTTATTTCCATAAGAAAAAAGACACTTTTTTTTTTTTTTTTAAATTCCCACCTTTAACTCTCTCTGGACTTTAACCTAAAGGTGAAAAAATAGGAACTTAGAAAATGTAATAACATTAAGCTTAACGATGAAACTAGAATCAATAGAAGAAAGAAGCTTTCTAAGTGAGTTCCATTCACAATAGTGAAGATAGAGACACAAAAATAGATCAAGAAGAACCAGAGGAACTGTCCCTTCTCTTCATTGATACATTAGAATTTGTCAAGAAGAAAAAAAAATCAAAGCTAATTAACCACCAAAAAAGAAACACCCCCAAAAAAAAGAGCCACATCATAGAGTAGATCCA
>JBBYHL010000022.1:13989060-14028309 GCA_038381835.1 Adansonia madagascariensis | reverse complement strand
CACAATATATAAATATATATATATATATATATATATATATATATATATATATATTGGTGAGCTTTTGTAGTTCTTTAAGGTGGCATCCATCCCATCCCAAGCAACCTTTGTTTTTTCTTTCTTTTTTTTTTTATGAGATATTTATTTTAATTTGTTGGCCTGCCTTTCTAGGAATTAAAAAGGGTTATTCTTAAATTAAATTAAATGTGTGGATTATTTAATTAGTCGAATCAGTGAATAATAGAGTTTGTCAGAGCTGGGTGGCATAAAAATTAGTGAGCTTCAGCCGCGTATGGAATTAAATTTGGGAAGTTGGCAAGTGCAATCTTGACAAAGGATCTTATGGAACGGGTATTTTCTGCGTTTATATATTTTTTATTCAACTTATTATCACAATTATTTTTTAAATAATTCTCTTAAAAAATTATTTTTTATAATAATTTTTTTTACAGTATACTTAATAATCAAATAATAAATAACAATTCATTAATAATTTATATAATAAATGGAAGAATATATATTAATATGCTATAGTGATTTTCATTTTATACAATTTTTTATCATGCGAATCTTTGAGTCTTGTATAAGGAAAGCTTCACAGGTGTCAGTTGAGAACTTGAGAAATCAGCCCATTTCATTTATTTTTGGACCATGATTCGTGAGCCCTTTCATCCCAATGTACTGATTCGTAAACCCACCTAGAATAAGATCAAGGCAACCCAGTTAAGTGGCCTGGGCTCGGGCTAAAACCTTTAATTTGGATAGAAGATTTTGTCCGTAATGAGTGGACATTGACTACTGAATCGGACCACTTGTTTTCCCCTTTCCGCCTTATATATATATATATATTTATTTTATATTAATTTGTTAACAAAATATCTGTTTATCTTTTTCTTTATTTGCTTATATTTGATTTTTTTATATTTTTATATATTTCCAAGCAAGGTAAAAAAAAACCTAAGCCTTTTAAAAGCTTATAAAATGTCAACTTCACCACCATTGTTAATCAGTAGAGGTTAAAGAGTCTAAAAATTTTATATATTATTTTTCATCTCCTAAAAAAAAAATCAAACTATTTGACACATATGAAACAAGTACTAAATTGAGGCTACTAGTGAACTAGGTGCAAGATCAATTCAACCTAACAATTGAGCTTTTTCAATGTTTCACATCTACCCACTAAAGCAAATTGTAAGCTTTTGAGGTAGTAAATATATATATATATCATCCGTCTGCCAAATAAGTGATTATTTTTGCCAAAGTTGCAAAATGCAATCATGAAACAGCCACAAAAGTTTGTCTCGCATAATTGACTCCAAATCGCTTTTGGTTGACTTGGTACCATATCTTTGGTTACTTTAGAAATCATTAGGAGAAAGACTTCGGTAAACCTAATTCTTTTTTAAATAAGTAATTAAATAATCTGCAATCAATAAGAACTTTAATTTTTTATATTTTGTTTAGATGCACAAAAAGTGAAAAACACGTTATATAAAAAAAAGCAAAAAACATATCTTCTCATAAAAAAGAATAAAAATAAAATTAGTTAAGAATTTTTTAAGCATCAAGAATGTAAATTACTTCTAATAATTTCTATATAAGTTTTGCTATAAATGTTGCCATTTGAAAAAAATAGGAAATTAAAAAAAAAAGTTTAGAAAATTTTTATTTAAAAATTTGTAAAACAAAATACAGTAATAACATGTTAGTATTACATAATTTTATTTTTTTTTATCTATACAAGTAATAACACACTCTCTATTCAATTAATATCTTGAGTCAAATAATAGCATTCTAATTAAAGAAAATATAAACCCTAAATAAATACAATAAGGATATTAATTTTTTTAAATTTTTATCTTAAAAATTTACCTGCTCGACTTGAAAAATTATTCATACATTTTTTTTTTAATTTTAAAATAGCTTTTTAAACCGACGTTGGAGGTGCACATATATCTAGTATACACCCAAAATTCCTTTTCACATAGATGTAATAGTTTTGTTTTTTGTTTTTTTTAAAAAAACATATATACGTGAATAAAAATAGGTTTATCATTTAAATATTTGACTACAAACTATTAAAATAAAATCTTCACACTTAATAAACTCTTATATGTGTTTAATTACAATTAGAAAATGAGATATAAACATATTTAAAAAAATTTTGAGAATATAAATTAAGTTCCTTATATAGTTCCAGCCCTTGTGATTACCAATTTACATCATATAGAATCCAAACGCGACATTATTATCCCATTAGAACGTTCCAACGTGTTACACCAACCCTCAAGCAGCCTGGTAGTATTTGATCATCCTATCTCGTCAGCTTGCTGACGTGTATCCCCCCACAATATACGTACATCCAACGGTTCAGAAGTCGCCACAAAGGGACGCTCGTCATCGGAGGATGGAAGATATTTCTTTTTTTATTTTATTTTTTTATACTTGTTTGTACGCTGTTCATTTTTTTTGTTTGATCTGTCCAAAAAAAAAAAATGTTGACTAAAATCAGAAAACTATGTTTTTCTTAGTCCACTATATAATTATAAATCAGAACTTTCAATCATACAATAATATGATAACATGATTTAATACTAAAAAGTATTATCATATTTACTTATTCGCTTTAAGTGTATGATTTGTCAATATATGATCTGTCATAATATTTAAATATCTTATTAAAATTTTGATATTTTGTGTTTAAATCAACGTTCATACAAGAACTGCATACAAAGTGGTTGTAAGAATTGTCCCAAACAAAAAAAAGTTGATTATAACAAAAGTATTGTTTAAATTAGTGTCTTATTAAAATTTTGATATTTTGTATCTAAATTAATGTTCATAGAACGAAAACACGTCACTTATAATTATTATAGTATAATTAATTAATCATAAATTTAAATTATGTAAGGTTTATAAAAATATTAAGTAAAATTTATCATATTAAATAATAAACCCTTATATAATTTTATATTGTGATTAGATAATTGTAAGATCGTAAGAAAAATATTTGTAGATTGAATGTTATAATTGAATATAAAGTGGTTGTGATAAGTTAGAGAAAAAAAAAAAAGGTGATTATAACGAAAGTTTTGTTGAGTTATAACTTAATCAATTCCTTTTTATATTCCTGTCTCTCTCTATATATATTTATATAAATTAAGAAAAGTTTGAAGTTTTAAAATAGCTTGAATGACTTTATTTAATTAAATATACTCCTATATTTTAATTAAAATTATATTTTAAATGTAATATAATGCATTATTTGATTTTGAATTTAATGAAATTTCAGTTGATCCATCCTTTGGTTTTGATATTAAACTCTCCTTTATAATATTAGATTACGATGAAAAAGAAAGCGAGCAAAAAAGAACTACGTTTTGAAAAATTGTTTCGGTGGATAGTATTTAGGTGTAGAAAAACAATTTTTTTAAGGTTCTAAGCGCTTTGTGTTTAGTTAACATATCAATTCAATAAATTTTTAATGTAATACTAAATTATGAGTAGTTAAAAAGTATGAATAAAAATTAGATTAAAAAGTAAATTTATCACCATACTATACGTAGATAATAAAATTTGTCACTCTATCTTATTTTTATTGATATTTGTCACTATACTTTTGAATTAAATGTAAATTTATTATTAAATTTTAATTTTTATTGAATTTTATAATCCAACTTTGATTTTGCATAATTTTAAGATAAAATTTAATAAAAAATTTCTTCAAATATTGTATTTTAAGATAAATTAATTAATAAAGGATGATAATAACATTAAGCTTTAATTTTTTTATAAAATAAAAATTTTATGTTTAATTTTTAAATTAATTTTATCTTCAAATATTTTAAAATCAAAGTTGAGTAGCAATTAATCTCAAAAGTAAAATAATAAATATCAACTAAAATAAATTATAGTCATAAATTTTAATATTTACTTATAATTATTATAGCAAATTTGCTTATTAACTCATAAAATTTTAGTTTCTAAAAAATTATAATTAGTGAGTAATTTTTATTTTATAAAAAAATATTAACTTTTTTGAGTTTATTAAGTTATTTTTTTTTTAAATTTAGTGAGTTAAAAATAATACGAGGCTTAAATCATTTCTGTTGTAATATATGTATAGTATAGGTAAACAATAAGAAAATTTTTTTGATAAATAAAAAAAATAACGAATATGAAAACGTTGCCGTATGTTCAGGTAAAAATAGTGAAATAGCAAGCCAAAGCAAGCATCCCCGTTGCCCGGTCAGTCCAGGCAACACGCACCAACTTGTTGCTTTTTCATTATATTATCATTTCCCTTTCTTCTATTTAAACCTCAACGAAAAGAATTAATAATCCATCTCTCTTTCGGTTTTTCTTAATTCTATTTGTTTCTCCCAGAAGCGAAGGTATTTGAAAATGGCGGAATCGGTGGAATTGCCTGCTCGTTTAGCCATTCTTCCGTTCAGAAACAAAGTTCTATTGCCTGGCGCCTTTGTTCGAATTCGCTGCTCTTCACATAGCAGGTCCTTTAAGTAGTTTTTGTTGGATATCTGACTAAATTTCATTAACGAGTTACGAATCTTCACTCGCATGTTTGTTTCCCTAGAAAATCAAAGTGTGGAAAATTTTTATGACTTCAAAATGTGGAATCATGATCTTTGCTCTGATTCTCTCTTTCCAAAACTTGAATGAATTTAATTTTTTGCGTGTTCATTGCGTTGGGTTTAGTTTCTTCTGGTTTTTCTAGTGAAACATACGCGCCTATTGAAGTCTTAGAGTTTTCTAATTCAAACTCATATTAACCTTTCGAATTCTCGGTTCTTGGAAATTCAAGCTATTTCTTAAATTCCACTCGAATTTTTTTTGTCCGTTTGCCGTTTTATTTTATTTAATATTTTTGTTTATTTTAGCTGGGTAATAGATATGAAGTTAGTAGAATGACGGTTTGGTTCGTTATTTGTTCCGCACGGAAGTTTGAATATTATATAATAAAGTGGTTTGACTATTGCAGTGTGAAATTGGTGGAGCAAGAGTTATGGCAGCGAGAAGAGACAGGATTAGTTGGGATTCTTCCGGTTCGAGACACTGCTGAGATGACCTCGATGGATTCTGTGTTATCTCAAGAAGGTTGTTTGTGAACTTGTTTTGCTATCAAGAAATACAGTTTTCATTTTCCTTGTTTGAAGGAATATCTCAAGTTTCATAGGTGAGAGTTTTTAAATGATTTTCAGGTGTAGCAAATGAATCCAGGGAGCGAAGCTCAAAATTTCAGATTAGCACATCAGATGCTCAGAAGGTTGATGAGAAAAACCATCCGGAAGTTATTCATTGGCATAATAGGTATTTTTCAGTTAATCATCTGCTATTATATTGTGCTTTGGGTCAAGGTCGTCTCTATTTTGCTGATGTCAAGATTCAAGACCTTGTTATTTACTCATTTGGTTCTTGTCATGAGGTAATACTCTATTTATGGTGCTAGATTTTGTTTGATTTTATATCTCAGGGGAGTGGCAGCACGAGCTTTGCATCTGTCCAGAGGAGTGGAGAAACCGAGTGGGAGGGTCACATACATTGTTGTCCTTGAAGGTTTATGCAGATTCAATGTAGAAGAACTTAGCACACGAGGACCATACTGCACTGCAAAGATATCTCCACTTGAGATGACCATGGCCGGTAAGTTGGTATCACATTCTTTCTTGTGCAAACATACTGTTGTTTCTGTTGGACAAATATTTTCTTCCACAGGTCTCCCTCTCAATCTCTAATTCCAGAATAAAGATTATGTCATATGGTCTCTGTCTAGATCTGACTCTGGGTGCGTCTAGATATTATGCTAATATATATATATCTATATATATATATATATATTTGTCGCATTTGAAAAATTGGAATGTTGTTTATGGTTCTACCATGTACCGGTTTAAGGCATTATGTTGTCATCTGTACATTGAGTTTCTTCTACCTTTTAATTATGTTTAGAGATGGAGCAAGTGGAGCAAGATCTGGATTTTGTAGCATTGTCTCGCCGGTTCAAAGCAACTGCCATGGAGCTTATTTCTTTTCTTGAGCAGGTAAAGTATGTTATCTATTCTTTTCACTTATCATTAGCTATGACTTATGCCATAAAGCCATTAAAGGTTGTTATTCCTTTTGTTGATTGGAAACTTTGGCTATGTCTTTATGGTGTAATTCTAGTGATAATTCATGTTCCTCTGCTGCTTGTAGAAACAAAAAACTTGTGGAAGGATAAAAGTTCTCTTGGAGACGGTTCCTCTTTACAAGGTGGCCGATATATTTGTTGCTAGCTTTGAGATTAGTTTTGAAGAGCAGCTTTCTATGTTGGACTCCATTGATCCCAAATTAAGGCTTTCAAAAGCTACTGAATTAGTTGACCGGCATTTTCAGGTGAGTTATTTACTTATGGTTAATATTAAGTCAATGTAGTTATTCTTCTGGACTTTATCCGGTCATTTAATATATTACTTGTGCAGTCAATACATGTAGCAGAGAAGATTACAGGAAAGGTTAAAGGGCAATTGTCAAAATCACAGAAGGAGTTTCTTTTGCGACAGCAGGTTAGCTTTCTTATTTGAACTTCAGCTATTGAGTGACTGGAAAGTAGAGGGAACTACAAATTTTGATTGTTATAAACTAATTAATAATTTATGGGTTTTATTGTCGAGCTGTTTGTATAGCAGCAGTTGGAGTGGATATGATCCACAAGAAAAGCTCATTTTTGGTGGTTTCTGATTTCTAATATTTGGAGCTATGCTGGCTTCTGGAAAAACCTTTATTTGGTTGTTAAATGCATAGCAATATTTTCTGAGTTTAGCTGCCTAAATATTTGTCATGTCGCTATTGAAACATATTCCAGATGAAGGCCATAAAAGAGGAGCTTGGAGACAATGATGATAATGAGGATGATTTGGCTGCCTTGGAAAGAAAGATGCGGAGTGCAGGGATGTCTTCAAAAATCTGGAAGCATGCCCAGAGGGAGTTAAGGTATTATTAGTTGAGATAACATTTTAAATCAAAAAATAATGTAAGGTTGCCCCTATATAGTCTTTCAATGGCCAAAAAGTAGTTGTTCATGATATTAATGGAAGCTATAAACTTAATTTGTTGCTGATGGTATCGCTTCTTTCCTTTCTTGGTTTCCAATTGCTTTATTGAAAAAGTAATGCGATCCGAACTTGTTGGTATCCTTTCATTCTATATGATGTTTAACAAAGTTTGTTTGTTTCATTTCAGGATGCTTAAGAAAATGTCACCACAGCAACCTGGATATAATAGTTCACATGTTTACTTGGAGCTCCTTGCGGATCTGCCATGGAAGAAGGCCAGTGAAGAACAGGAGCTGGACCTAAAGGCTGCAAAAGACCGGCTCGATAGTGACCACTTTGGTTTATTCAAGGTCAAGCAACGGATTATTGAATATCTGGCTGTTCGCAAGGTTGACCACTTATCTACTTATTGTTGCCTTGAAGGGCTTTAGGATTTATATTTTCACTATGATGTTCATTTGGTTTGAATTATTTGCACTCAGCTTATGCCAGATGCTAGAGGTCCAGTTCTGTGCTTTGTTGGCCCACCAGGTGTTGGGAAAACATCATTAGCATCATCGATTGCTGCTGCTTTGAGCAGAAAATTTGTGCGTATATCCCTGGGTGGGGTCAAGGATGAGGCTGATATCCGTGGGCATAGGAGAACATACATTGGAAGCATGCCAGGGCGTCTTATTGATGGGTTAAAGGTAAAATATATTACGTGGATTAGAATGTGATTCTAGACTTTATATTCTGCTCTATTGCATACTGATTTTGCAATGTTTTTGTATCAACTGCTTAAGAATATCCATTAGAGGCCTAGACCGTAATCACGCAACATCATTTAGCAACCTATTTTGATTTCATTGTTCTTTGAGAAATGCTCTGGGTCTACTTTTTGATTAAACTATTTATTAGTCTACAGGGATATTATGCTCTAGACTCTGCAGTCTGCAACTTCATGAGCGCTTTAATTTTGATCATGTAGTCAATTTCCATTCTTAAATATGCCGTATTGTTTATACCATGATTCTGTGCATCACTGCATTAATGTATGTGGGGAATTATGGTGCTTTTTTACCTCATCAATTAGTTTGAGAACCTGACAGAGTTACTTAGAACTAAATGAAAGATTAGATTTGTAGATTGCAATGCCAAATTTATCGTAGGCTGAACAATTGTTCACATTTCTATCATATGTGGAGAATATATAGAATATGAAGCATTGAGAACCGAATTCCCCAAATTAAGAATATCAAACATCTTCATGGGAGAATTACGATTAGATGTCAATGTTTATTGGTCTCAGTCTAATGATCTTTTAACTTCTGGCTTCTAGAGAGTAGGTGTTTGCAACCCAGTCATGCTTTTGGATGAGATTGACAAGACAGGTTGTGATGTGCGTGGTGATCCTGCTTCAGCTCTGCTGGAGGTTCTTGATCCTGAGCAGAATAAATCTTTCAATGATCAGTATCCTACTTTCTTCTAGGTTCACGGTGAACCTTGATTTTGGACTAGAATTTACTTTATACATCTGTTATGACTAAATCCTTGAAAGGACTGCTTTGTTGCTTTATTAGATGGCTTTTATTTAAGATTTAATCCATTAGCATTTTTTTGAGCTGAATACGGCATTGTTACAGATTTTACATTTTTATTTGAATTTGTCACGTCTATCACTCTGAAACAATTTCGTGAATGTGAGTGGATCGCTTCTGGTTCTTTAACTAAGGTTGTATAGCTATTTGAATGTGCCATTTGACCTTTCAAAGGTGATTTTTGTGGCTACTGCAAATAAGGTGCTGCCTATTCCTCCTCCACTCGTGGACAGGATGGAAATCATTGAGCTGCCTGGATATACAGCTGAAGAAAAGCTCAGAATAGCTATGCAACATTTGATTCCACGAGTTTTGGATCAACATGGATTGAGTTCTGAGTTCCTTCAAATTCCAGAGGTATTTATCATCACAGATGTATCTTTCTGCATTTTGAGCCTTATACTTATATACTCGATAATATTGGGTGTTTTGTCATGTTCATTTAGCATTGCATTTCATTTATTTCTTTGCAATCTAATACCTTATTGGGTAATCTTCTCTTATTTTTTTTTTTTTTTAAATTTTGGTAGGCCATGGTTAAACTTATCATTCGGAGATACACTAGGGAAGCTGGTGTCCGTAATCTGGAGAGGAACTTGGCTGCATTGGCTCGTGCTGCTGCAGTAAAAGTTGCTGAGCAAGAACAGTCTGTCTCAGTTAGCAAAGATTTTCATAAGCTAGCTTCTCCAACGCTAGATAACAGGCTTGCTGAGGGAGCTGAGATGGAAATAGAAGTCATTCCGATGGGCGTAAACAATCATGAGATAACCAATGCATTCAGAATTGCCTCACATTTGGTTGTTGATGAGGCTATGCTGGAAAAAATATTGGGGGTAATAATTCCTTGTATTAATTCTTTTATCAGGATATTCACGTTTGTTTATGGTCAAGCATGATGATTCACTTTTGTAAATCTTTAGAATTGGTGTTCCTCATTTGGATACATCTTAATAAGGTTTTTTAAATATTGGGTAGGGGGTGCAGTTGTCATGATATTGAAGTTTTTGAAAACTAAAACTTTTTGGTTTTGAGCTTTTCCTTTTCTGCTGCTTGAGGCATTAGCTCTTCGCATATGATATGGTCGAAAGACTTGTGTAGGTTTATGATGACAATAGGTTGATTTTTATATTCTTTCTTAGCACGCCTGAGGTTGCTTTACTCTCTTATGCAGCCTCCTAGGTTTGATGACCGAGAAGCTGCAGATCGTGTTGCTACTCCTGGAGTATCTGTTGGGCTTGTTTGGACCACATTTGGAGGAGAGGTTCAGTTTGTGGAGGCTACATCTATGGTTGGAAATGGTGAATTGCATCTCACCGGCCAACTTGGTGATGTTATTAAAGAATCAGCACAAATAGCACTGACATGGGTATGCTCGTGAATATAACTCGTCTGTTCTGCTCCTTTGTCATTATTATTAATCCTGCTTTAATTGCTTGTGAGGTTGTCATTGAAGCATGCTGCCAGAATTGTCCATCCTATAAATGGTAATAGAAAATGTATTTTTAGGGTTTTGATATAAGAGTTTCCAATTTTTCAGGTAAGGGCCAGGGCAGCGGATCTAAAGTTGGCAGTGGCTGAGGAAACCAGTCTGCTGCAGTGCAGAGATATTCACATACATTTTCCTGCTGGGGCTGTACCGAAGGATGGGCCTTCAGCTGGTGTGACCCTTGTAACGGCTTTGGTTTCACTATTTAGTCAGAAAAGTGTAAGAGCAGATACAGCAATGACTGGAGAAATGACGCTGAGGGGTCTCGTGTTACCCGTTGGCGGTCTCAAGGATAAGGTGTGTTTCAGGAGCTAGTCCCGTTATTTTTCTTGGTTGCTGGAGAACAAAAGCTTCTGCTTCTCATCATTTTCAACGGTTTTTTTGGTATACAAAATGTGCAGATACTAGCAGCTCACCGTCATGGTATCAAGAGAGTTATTCTGCCGGAGAGAAATCTAAAGGATTTAGTTGAAGTATCAGCAGCTGTGCTTTCCAGTCTAGAGGTAAGTTTTTTTTTTTTTCTTTTTATTTGAAGCAAAAATATTAATCAAGGCATGCTTCAATATATTTTGCCATCATTAATCAGCATGTCAACATGTAATTATAATTTGGTTCTGTTTGCACACAAGTTTTTGCCATTGGTGTGGGTTCCTGAGGTATTTTATCGGGGGGAACGAGAATCTGAATGGCACCTTTGAATAATTTGAGTTGCTTGCTTCAGTGATAGCATTTGTACTGTGGATATTACAATACACCTTTTTTCAAGGACTGTTTCAAAGTGAATTTCATTGGATTTTGCATCTCACAGAAATGATTATGACAGTCGAAACAATCGAACCTTTTATATTTTTAAAATCAAATAGCATTTAATATTTACTTTATTTTTATATATATATATTTTTATTGTTTCACTGTCAGATTCTGGTGGCAAAGCGAGTCGAAGATGTGTTGGAATATGCATTTGACGGGGGATGTCCTTGGAGACAACCCTCAAAATTATGACAAAAGCCCTCAAAGGCACATTTGACATGTCAGCTCCATTGACCGGATTACTTGGCTTGGTTCTTCTCTCAGAAGTCAGAACATACAGTTCCAACATTTATTGAGCTGCTGCCATTAGCAAGCGAGGATTCAAGACATGTAAATAATGTCAGCTCAGCCGTCTGTTTGGAAGTTCCCTGTATAAATTGTGGGGGGTACGTTTTCTTTTTTGTTCTTTACCAGCTGTATTTCTGAAGCAAGTTGTCCCATTCCCTCTAATTTATTCTCATTTTCCGTTTTCCTCCATAATTATGATTTTTTTTCCTGTACAATTTATTTATAGCCACGCTGTGTGCAGTTATTTTTGAATTAAGAAAAGCATATTTACCACTTACCACACAAATATTGATATTCAGATGGAAAAAAAAAATGTAAATGTGAAGGTCTTTCTTTCTTGTTTAACATCTTTCAATGCTTTATGATCCTAATTGATCACTCCCATTACGATAAGATTACAAACATAAACATGATACGAAAAAAAAAATTATAACACAATATAAACATGAATAATGCAAAAAATAATATAAGCACAAATACGTCGATATAGACTTAAAAATTTATTTCGAACTCAGAAAGGTATCTTGACAGATCTCAGTTAGTTGATGCACAAATTGGAAGGCAATATGATAAAAGCCTGAGAATTCAATTGAGCAGAGTTGATTAAGAAAACAATTAGCCTATAATTGCAAAGGTCATTGCACTGTGAACATCAACACCTATTTGGGCTTCAGCTTTCTCCAAATCAGAAGTAGTAGCTGAGTGAGCTAAGCTGAGCTTTTGGGTTGAACTCTACCGGACCTTTCTGGACTAAGGCGGCGTCGATGCGGTCAGAATGGCACTGGTTCCACATCAACAATATCAGCAACAGAGTTGGCATGTGATAAGAGCAAAGCCACTGCTCACGAAATATTTTGTTATATTATTTCCTTCATGTAATCTGACAAGATCCCAGGTTTCAGCTAAGCAATCGTAGGAACATGTCCAGGCAAAACACCCATCTGTCCGGTTATCGCCGAAACTATTACCATCTCAAGCTGGTAAACACTAAATGCACTTTTAAGTCAGAAACTTAGGTATATAAATATTATAATGTCTCAAAAACAGAATTTTTATT
The DNA here is from genome assembly GCA_038381835.1 of Adansonia madagascariensis. NCBI lineage: Eukaryota > Viridiplantae > Streptophyta > Magnoliopsida > Malvales > Malvaceae > Adansonia > Adansonia madagascariensis. The sequence goes on along the minus strand of JBBYHL010000022.1, from coordinate 14,016,036 downwards.
CGAACACCCCCCATTATTTCGTCTTCTAAGTGCCGGAAACCTTATTTTTGGTTCATCGGCATTCAGTACCTTACATTCGGCTTGGTCGGTTTATAACGGTTAACCCCCAAATTTATGAATTTTTAAGTTGGATTGGATCATTGGACGACCATTATTTATTTATTTTTTTGGAAAACCAACAGAAGGTCCATTGCTCTCGCATTCCCAAATGAAATCTGTATATGGGTAGCGCAGCCTAAGCCCACATCGTGATATAAAAGAAAAAAAGAAAATTCCTGGGAAGCCTTTCTCTGTGATATCAGAGCCAGGTTTCGATCCTGGGACCTGTGGGTTATGGGCCCACCACGCTTCCGCTGCGCTACTCTGATTCCTTGATCGATTTAAATCTAGTTTAACTTCTTATAAGAGGATTAAATTGGAAAGCTATGCTCAATCCAATGTATTTTCTTTATCTGAGGATATCAAATCAGTTTTCCACCGTTTAACCAAAATTTTCTTTTGTTTCTTCAGTTCTTCTAAGTGGATTTTTAGTGAAGAATTAATGGTTCACAAATCATGATTAATAACAAATTGCCTCTGATTTGCATTCTAATATCTCATCTCAATTCCAGTTTTTCTGTCTAATTTGAAATTCTTCTATGTCACTTTCTTTTTACAGTTTTAGTTGAAAAAGAAAAACACCTGTTGACCAATGAAATTTCGGTGCCATCCGAGAAAGATTAGAAAAGCCCACATGCATTTCCTTATCTTAGTTTCAGGTAGATAGGAAAGGATGTGAAGGAGAAGGCTATCTGGCAGATCAATCAGTCTAATCCTTCATGATTCTTGACCTTTTCTTGTCTCTACTTGCCACTGTAAATCAGAGTAGGAAACGGACACAGAAGACAAAACAAAGAGGGAGGGGGGAAAACACTTTAAAGGTGTGTTTGAAGTTGGAAGGAATCCCTTTTTTCGTCAAAATAAGAAATTTCTTATCACTGACACTCACAAGACTATTGGGTTATAGGGCCAACCTAGAAAACCCAATTGGAAAATTGGCTTGTATTGTTTTCTTTGGTTTTTAAGGTCGACGTTTGTTTCTACTTGTGGCCACTCCATATTCTTGTATATTTTCAACAAATCAATTAATTTGTAGTTGTTTCAATTCGAGGACTTCAAGATTTTAAAAATATTTTGAGTAAGCTCTATCACCATAAGCACGTTTAATGTGTGGTTTCGGTCCAGAGGATACGATGGGGCTGGGTAGTACTACACTACTAAGGGCGCCGAAGTTTAGAGTTAAGGCCAGGCCATGGATTGGTGACCACTTGAAGTTGAATCAATTGATGGCTCAAGGCCTTTAGGACGTTTGAGTTGGTCAATTTTGCGTTCAAGACTAGAGGGAGTGGAAATTCGAATGCTCTCTTTCAAATCATGCCAGCCTCTTGCAGAGAATTTCACATCTCAACTATACCCCGTGCTAGGTTTTACAAAGTACACAGACTCATCTTCAGTCATCCCTTCTTTTTTTTTTTTGTAGGGGGACCCCAAAAAAAAAAAAAAGATCAAAAAAGAAAATAACAGAAAACTGTCATCGTTTCAAAGATAATGCATGAAAAACATTGCCAATGTACAATTCTTATGTCAAACAAACCCAATTTCTCACATCAAAGCCATCCACCAATATTTTATATCACCACCAGTAATGTCTACAAAGAAACACTTGACATATCGCCGTCAGTCTACTAACAATGGTGAAAGAGTATAATTACATGTCAAGGATGAGCTGAAAAAGGGTCAGGCGATTTTCCCCAGCATGCTGTACAAAAATTTTCACCTGTAACTGCTTCCTGTATTCTATCATAACGGGTTATTCCTTAAGTCAAACCTATGGCCTGCCGTCTCTTTATCATCAAACCCTTTCGACAAAACCTTATCATGTAAAGCTCCCTCTCTCTTCAATCAATAACCTTTTCTTCAAAATAATGCAAAGCTTCATGCAGTTATTTGGGGCTATCCTTCTCTTTCTCAGCCCTGGATGCATCGCCAGTGTTTTCACATAACCCCCATAGCGATATATATTAATTACCCTTTACTCCAATTACATTTATATTCCCACCATCAGGAATCATCTTACGGGGTTATGGGCAGTGGAATTAAACTGACCTCTAGCCGGTAAACATTTTTACACTGCAGAGCGGGATACATTTGGGCACATAAGGGAAGTAAAAACCAAGTTGCTGATTGCAAAGACTATAACCCGTTAAATCCAATGCGTCATTATTCTTGACCATTATATTGAGGTTTCTGGTTTCGGGAGCCCCTGTCCCTGCTGAGGTTGCTGCTTTTGAGCAGCCTGCAAGTTTAGTGGCTGCGTGTTGTAGTGGGCAAAGGGCTGGGAGTAGAGAGAATTCATGAAGCCCTGCAAATGGATAGCCGTATAACCCATTAAATACATAAAAGAACTTAACAAGGCCACAAGGTCAGAAAATATGTAATAGTGTCACAATGAGACAGTTTTAGCCAGATAAACAATGAATAAGACTACAACCCTAGCGGTTCAATTTTACAAGCATCAACAGGCAGCTTTCTGGTTAGAAAACAGATTTTAAATCTTCCCAGCTTTATAACTTTATCAAAAATGGTTCAATAAGCAACCTGAGACTGAAGCTGGTTGGGATTCACACCAAAGTGGCTCTGTGATGCATCATCTTGTGAAGGGTGATTAAAACCAACCTGAGTAAAAAGGCCTTGTGATCCATGATTCATGTATTCCTGTAAAAACAGAAATTTGCTCTAAGAAAAAATGGGAAATAAACAAACTAGTTATACTGAAGTACTTCGGGAAAACCTGAGACATGAAATCATTTCCAGCAGCGAAACGTGAATTCTGGTTTAGGAAGTTCCCTAGAAAAGCACTCTGTGCTCCCAGTGTAGCATAATCAGCAGGATACCCACTCTGAGAAGCCTGCACTCGAACCATAATCAAGCAATCCACATTATCAAACCAGAAGTCAAAAACCAAATAAAACTCTCTTGTTTTATTTACAGAAGATTAAAAAGAAACAATAGAAACTTATGGAAAATAGATTATTCTGAAAATCTTCAACACCCATCTAATGCTTTAAGGCTCTCAGGAAACATCTGGCTACATTACCATTACAGTCAGAGGTTTTACCTTCTGTTTCCCCTTCTGCTTATTTTAGAGCATAATATTGAGGCTTGGCAAGATGGCAATGAGCCATTGATGCAGTCTCCAATATATTCCAAGAAAATACCACCAAACCCCACTAACTGATGTATGTCAAACAGGATTGAGAAGATATTATTAATACAATAAAAATATACGTCAACAGCGTATACCTGTGTGGAAAAATCGGCAACATTATAAGGAACATGTGAGCCTTGGCTTTTGAAGTCATCACCCAAGTAGTCCTGCGGAATGATCAAATAAACTAATGAATATAAATTGCAATTATTGAAGAAATAATATAAGATTCCTGCAAAAATTTAATACCTCGGACATTGCCCCCATCGAAAATCCATCACGAAATGCTTGGCTTGGCCCTTGGACTGGCATCTTTTATAGATAATAAACATACTCAGAGTTTCATGATGTCAAAGAAAGGATTTAAGACACTAAAAGTAAGACTATAATAAAAGGAAAAGATAAAGTACGAACATTGTTAAAAAATCCAGGTTGAGATAATCGACTACCCACAGATGGCTGGCTGTTTGGATTCTCCAGAGGGAAGTTAAAAATAGATCCACTAGTTCCAACATTTTGTGGTGTGCCTTGCTGGTGTTGGAGATGACGGCCAATAGCAGCACCAGCATTACCATGCCCAGCCCCAAAGCTTCGATTTCCTGGCTGAGGGACCTGAGGAACAGATCCCACTGGTCCATGACCAGCTTCACGAGTTGGAATAGCATAAGGCTGACGACCATGAAATGGTGGAAGAGGAACCCGAGGCACTGGGAACCCAGTAGGGTGAACTCCAGGCTTGTGAGTACCATTGGGTGGACCAGGAGGCATATAAGCACCTGCTTTGGCAACATGAGAAGGCTCGCATTATATTATTAGCAGGGAAGGATCCCCATCAACATTAATAAAAACAAGTGCCAAAGGCATATTCTATTGTTCTTCTGCATGTCAGTACAAGACATATCACTTCCATCCCCCCAAATTGATGACATAAAGGACAGATAACTTCTAAGCTTAAGATGTTCAATAGCTTACCCCGAGCACGACCGCTTCTTCTATCAGCATTTGGACTAGATGAGGCAGCAGATGCAAAATTACCATTAGGCACAATCCCAGGTCCACTGCCAACGAAAAGTCTCCGGTCATTGTACACCTATAAGAAACACAAACATTATTTGAATTCACATTATCCTTGACAACCTATAATAAACACAAAAAAAGGGGGGGGAGGCACCGAGCAAAAGAAAATGCTAAAAAATTCTAACAGATAACAAGAACTATCCTAGTATCCTTTCTTTCCATGGACAAACCTTTTTGGGCTTTTGGAATTGAACCATACTCTGCTTCAAGTTATTCAGAGGTCCTTCAACCAGGCACTCATGTTCCTGCAAAAATTAGCAGAAAGGCTCACCGATCAGAATAGCAATAAGATTCTCTGAGGCTCAATTAACACTAAGGCTCGCTTTAAAATTTGCATACACTACCAGTAGCATGGTTACAAAGATACATAGGAAGATACCTTGTAATGTGTCAATAAACCATTCCATAGAGGTTGTTTGCTAAGAACTTTCGGGTTTCCAAGAATTACAATGCCATATCGAGCACGTGTTAGGGCAACGTTAAGCCTGCGAGGATCATTTAGAAATCCAATACCCTAGAAAATTTATAAAACAGTTAAGCACCAGCAAGTTAGCTTTTCTCGTATTTAAAGCAAAAAAAGAGACAGAAAGGGTTAAAATACTAGCATTAGACTTGGAACGAACACCATAACTCGAGGCTAAACTGTCATACAAATGAAAAATTTAAGCACATCAAAAACATTTTAACAAACTTATGAATAGTTAAGAAATTGAAAATTAGTTTAACATAAGATTAAGACTGATAAACTGAGTCATTGAAAATTCGTTAATGAAGAGGCTACAAATGTTATTTCACATCCTGTGCAGATATGTTAACCAACCTGATGTTCATTACTTCTCACACAAGACAAGATGATGTAATCTTTTTCCCGTCCCTGGAATGAATCAACACTTGCAACCTGACAGAAACCCAAAAAATTAAATAATAAATAATTACATTACGGCCAAATATCATAAAATTCAAATCCACAAATTACCTCAATCTCCTTGTAAAGCTGCTGTCTCAAAGCACCATTTCTTGACATATAATTCACAATATATGCCCTTTGTCCCTCATAAGGTGTTATGACCCCAATCTGTAATATATTGAAACAGTTGTTAGTCAAAAGTTATAATACTGCCGAGTACCAATCTGAAAAGAAAGACAAAAAGGGAAATTCCAAATAATCACCTGACTAGGAACAACTCCACTCCTCAAGAATGTGGTAACAATCTTTTCAACATTTGCAGCCTCAGTTCGATTAAGATATGATGTTCCACTAGCGCTAATCTCCTCTTGTCCCATCTAAAAAAATCTATGCAATTACAAGACATAACCATGGAATAAATAAAGAACAGAATGATGTCCATCCCCATCTCATCCCTCCACACTGAAACAGAGAGCGATAAATAAAGAAGAATATGCATGGTAGATAAATCCATCACCGTTGCAATACCTGTACAGAAAAAAACATGGGACGATTTGGTACAGGCCAAGGAAAATCAATGCCCAATGTTTGCCTCTCATTGATTGTCACTCCATTTTGTAATGTGCCTTCGTAGAAGCTGTTAGAAGGAAACTCTGACAAACATGGGTGCATACGGTACTGGACCTAAAATAGAACAGAAAATATTTACTATCAGACAAAGACATGTTTGCTATTAGCAATCACGTTCAAATGTAGGGCAAAACCAAAAAACATATAGGGACATCACCTGCAATCTAATTGGTTTAACACCAAGTAAAACTAGACGTTCAAATAGAGACTGTGCTAGCCCAGCAGAAGCTCCTTTCTTGCACATAATAACAGGACCAAGTTGGCAATGATCACCAACAAGAACAACCTAAAAATATATATGTACACATTAGAAGCCCAAACATGGGGAGCACAACAAATTATGTCTCAAGAAGGTTGATCCTTAATTACCTGCTTCACTCCAAGAACTAAAGCAATGAGACACTCAGGTTCTGATGCCTGAGTAGACTCATCAATAAGTACCTAAATAAAGGAAAAAGAGAGTGTAAGTGCCTTTATTTGTTTAGTGATCATCGAATATTACATATCTGACGTATTCAACCTGGCGGAACCTAAAATTAGCCAATCTAGGATCTCCAGCCCCGACACAAGTACAACAAATGACATCAGCACTTTGGGATATTTCCCTCTCTGTTGCTCGCTTCAGTGCTTTGTACTTTTTCTCATCACTGCTTGACAACTCACCTGCAATATTTGGGTTAAAATAATACAGCATTGTAGCATTAGAGAAAATCCAGGGAAGTTAAAATTTCCAATTCCAGACAAGACATGCACATTCATTGCCACTTTGTAAGTTATTTGAAAAGTTACTTTTCTTTCATCCCAGTTTGAGTAGGGTCATGTGACTCATGTCTCAGTTAACTGTGAAGATTTGGGGGGAAAAAACCCATCTAACTTATATTTTTCATCACTGACGACAAGGCAATTATCCCAACCTTGTTCATCTTTCAATTGTTGTAACTTGTGAAGTTCACTCTTCTCAGATGTGTCAAGATGTCGAACCTGTATATAGTAATAGCAAATACGATTACTGCAAAAAATATGGAACATCAATGGAAAGCAGAATTAGAGACCACAAACCTGATAATGGAGGGTCAAATGTTCAACAGGAGAACTCACAGCTTCCCTTGATTTTGCACAAAGCCTTACAACCTTTAGACACAAAACGCATTGGTGAAAATGTATCAATTTACAGATAAATACAAGTTAAAGATTCAACATATTTAATCGTATTAGCCGAGCATATAATATAACTAACGCATCATAAGAGACACCTTTGAAGAAATAAGAAGATGAGTGCAATGCTTCTAACAATTGCTAACTTCAAAATCACCTTAGCAGTTGCTCAAATTTTGTATTAGCTTTACACATACCATTACATTATGTTACCAATACATCAACTCCCCCCCCCCCCAAGAAAAATGTTAAATAAAAGAGACACCAACCATCCACTTGTGGAAAATCACATTAATTTGTTGATATTAAAACTAGGTAAGAGAAGAGGACATCTTACAGGTAGCAGAGCTACAACTAGCAATGCAATGCAAATGAGAGATATTTCATAAGGAAAAAGCCAGAAAAAGAAAACAGTACACTGATCACAGTTCTGTATTAATTAATTATAACAAAGAAAAAGAATGACAGAAAATAAGCTTCCACTAAACTAGACTTCTTTAACAGCAATAATTTTTGTCCAAATCCTATTCATTGTATCAATAACAACCAACAGCTAAAGAAAGAAGCATGCAAAAGGAAGATGATTAAGAAAACCCTAAAATTACCATAGTAATAAGGCACAACATTTTTCATGACAATTGAAATTACCACAAGCAGAATTTAACTTCTCTACCTTTAACCCAGTGGCACTTATCTTTTCAGCTAGCTGATCAACAGCCACATTACTTGGAGCGCAGACCAGAACCTGATAAGAGAATGAAATATCAGAACCGCAGACAAAATAAAAGATGCAGTAGAAGAACCTCATTTAAGATCTTACCTGTCCCTGACCCTGTTTAGCCATGTGATATACAATGGCAGCAGAAGTTACAGTTTTTCCGGTGCCAGGGGGCCCTTGAATCAAGCTTATAGGCTTCTGAAGAACACTCTTTACAGCAAAAACCTGTCCAACAAAAGACTGTCAACACAATGTGATGCAAAAACAGTTATTTAACAAAAATCATATGAAGCCAAGCAAATGCCAAAACAGCCATACTTGAGATGCATTCAATTCTGGCAGACCAGGTGCACCAAAACGACGAGGCAGTGCATTACGAACCATCTGAACCTCAACCTCGTGCCCTAGCAGGTGGTGGTAAATATATCTGAAAGAAATAAACAGATTAATTTATTTGGAAGGGACTAGCAATTCTAGTTCAACAGATGCATGACCTTTGGGATAAATAACACAAAGTTTTGAATGCAGACAGACAGCAGAAGTGAAAGTGACCAACTCTGCCTTTAATAAAGACAGAATAAAAGCAAAGAAGCCATGCCTGCATCTAACCGAACAGAATAAATTTTTTAGGCTAAAGAGTTAATTTGATACAGAAGCATATTTCAACCCATGCCTGACCTACATCTAACCAATCTTAAAATATGCATAAGAAACTGTAACCAAAAAATTGTACTAAATATAGACCCTCAAAAGCATTGTATAACATTGCAAGACAACCAATTAATAGCCCATTCTTTTCAAATATTTAAAAAAAAAAAAGTCCGTACTGATTCATTAAAAATGCTACCATAGAACATGAACAAAAAGAAAACATTAACACATCAAACTGGCAACAAAAGACATAGGACAATATCTGCTTTGAAAATCAAGAATAACTAGCAAACCCACAGAAAACAAAGTCAGATAACCTACCCACTAACACTTGTTTCATCGACAGCAAAAGTTTTCAATGCCCCCTGCATCCGATCAAAGCTTGTACTCTTCCAGACAAAATCAACACTGAACCCATGGCTCACATCAACAGGAACTCCCTGCACCAAAATAACAATAAGCATCAATTTCTAATTACCTCCCGAAAGCCACAATGAACCAATAAAACAAAGAAACATCAAAACTACCTGACTAGCACGGAGCTCAAGCGCGACCTCCTCTTGTGCTGTTAGCTTGATCTGTAACAAGAGGAAAACTTTTAAGTATGTTTCTCAGAGGTACACCAAATGCATAAACCTTATTGAGGAATATAAGAAAATATTATCAGGTTTTCCACAAACAACACAGAATCAATGTCACATAAGGCATAAATCAAAACTAGAATTAAGTGGGCAAGCTCATAAAGGACACATACCACATGCCCAACAGCCTGCCATGCTGGGTGGGCAGCATCTCCTGAATAACGCAGTCGCAACTCATCACCAGGGACTAGACGCAGCTCATTGTCTTCCTACAGCACCAAAAAATCATGTTTAACATTTATAAACTTAAAAAAAAAAAAAGACATTGGCATTGGTGGGGTAGTAATAAACGAAGAACATAATTATGTAATGGAATAAATTCAGAGAAAATGATCAATAAACCACTGCAGGAAAGCACCTTTGGAAAGACAAAATATGCAATTCGTTTCTTGTTTAACCCAATATCCCATCGAACGGTAACATTGTCCTTGCTTTGAGATTCTTTCATCATCTGTCAAAAAACAAAATTTTGATTTAGACATGAACATTACATTAAAAAATATAGTGAGAACATGATGATACATACTTTATCATAGTCGGCTTCAAGCTTAATAAGTGGTGCAAAAACATTTTGATACTGCAAAGGAAGTCATCAACTTATTATTGCAAAGGAAAGACGTAATTTCTTGCCTTTTAACAATAATAAACGAAAGCAAAGCAAAATAGTGCAATTATTGCAAAAGTGGGCACCTGATATGCATCTCCATACTTCAAAGCAACGGGCTGAGGTTCATCATCTACGCCAGGCTTCTCAAGATCTTCAAGGGAGGCATCAGGATTTGTCTTCCAAAGCTCTTCTACCTTGTTAATCTGTTGAGCGCTTATTTGTCGCGCCCTTAGCTGTTCTTGCTCAGATGGGATCTGTCAAAGTGATATGTATTAGGAAGTCCTCAAATCAATAGGTCACTGTCATGAGATAAAAGAAACACCAACCTTAACCAGCCACTGCAAAAAGCACCTATCATCAATAAGGGGACACCACTGACTCAAGTCCCAATTCATGTCCTTCAAAGCATTAACATTCAAACAAGGTTCTCTACAAAGAAGAACGACAACACTCTCTGCCTTAGCAGATATAAAACCAAGAAGGAAAACATTTCTGCATCCACAGTTGTAGCATTCAAGAATTGTTTCTCCCAAAGGACTATCCTTATGAAGGCAGACTTCCTTGTGTTTAGCTCGTACCTAAAAAGGAACAAAAAAACAAACTCAGCAATAATCAGTATCCAGTGACTATCCCGAACTAGATAATCCAGTACACTTGTCAGCATACACGATCATTAATCTTAGCTAACATATATATATATATATATATATATATACTAAAAGTAACTCAAATGCAATAGTGGTTTGAGCATACAAACATATGCACAACAAACTATGGCAAGTTCACAACTAAATAGGAACTTTCTCAAACACGGTAACACCATGGCTACATGAAAGTACTTTTCCAAACAGAGTAACAAAGTACATTATGAAAACGTACTCAGTCCAAACATCCAATTTATTCTCAGTTCTGTTAAGTCCATTTTCCCACAGAATCATCCCTAGACTGAAGTAACCAGCAAACAATTGTTTTTTGGTTCATGTATAAAACATTTTAGACTATTAGATTGCTGTTTCAGCTGTCAGGTCTTCTGTGTTCAAGATTGCAAGGTATGTTGTACCAGGAAAGAAAAAACAAACAAGGATGCCATGCCATATTGCAAAACCAGTATATGCGACAAACCTACCACGACTATGAAAGATAGATATTATCAAGCTACAAGTTGATATGACAAAAGCATAAGAAAAGCACAGGTGTCCTTAACAGGGGCAACAACCAACACTGGTCTCAACATGTAAGAGAATACAAAAAGAAAAAAAAACTAATTCCTAGAGTGAAACAATAGGGTAATCATGTTAGTATTCCAACATGAAAAAAAGTCTGTCTCACGGTATCTGGATGAAGGGCTGGCTTCTGATTGCCTTCTATTATCCCTTTTCTTCAACAACAATCAACTCAGGTCCCACAGAATCATGTACTAGCCATAATCGAACATAAAGATCTGTCTGAAGATAGTAAGAGGAATGTCCAAGTTCTGATTGCCTTATAAGCAAACCCTTTTATTTAAGAAAAAACAGTTTTTCTCAGTATCAAGTATCAACATCATGAGAATAATACTAGATGCAGCGGTGCCTAACAAAATCAAAGAAATGAAGGAAAAAAAAAAATAACTTCAATTAAGTCAAGTGAAACTCTCTCATTTTAATCTCAGAATAGCCTATAAAAGGAAAGGGAGTCACTGGATGATGCCATCATTTCATGAACTTTTTCATGCATAACTGAAATTTCATTGTTGAGTCGAAATCTATAGCAGAATTACGTAGTTTAAACCTTCAATACTGTATCCATTTACTTGGTAGGTAAATCCAACCACTTAAAAGTATCATGAACAGTTACACGAATCATATCCTTTCTTAATCTACATGCACTTATATTAAGCTCAAAAATGTCAGAAAGTCAAAACTCTAAAATAAAAGCACAATTGCTGCTTGATGCACTATCCCTAACATGCATTCCATATGTCAACTTAAGTCCACAACATTCAAATCTACACCGATGAAATATCCACTAAAAACTTAATCAGCATTAAAAAAAAAAAAAGAATAAAGGGAGAAAACTCACGAGATGATTAACAATATGCGAGCCCGATGTATTTCCTCTTGAATTACAAAACCACTTCCTACACGAAGGTACATTACAGCGAACCACGCAAGCCGGGTTTGAAACCCCACAATAACGACAAGAGTGCTCGGCGAAATCCCCTTTGCCGTATTCATAACCGCCATCCTCATTCCCAACTGTCTCCTCAAAATTCAATCCACTAATCCCCGTCGCCAACGCATCAACCACGGCCCCACTATTGCTATTGCTGTTGTTATTGCTCGTTGCGCCACGGCCAGCGCCTTTTAAAGCGGTAGAGGGAGAAGAGCAGGCAGCAGTGTCCAAGTGGTGGTCAGAGCCGGAGCGATCGGCGGCAGTGGTTTCGGAGGGTGGTGGCCAAGAACGAATCGGGTCTGGGAAGTCCGTGTATCCGAAATCGGACTCGACTTGGGTGTTGAATTCCAGGAAAGTGTAAGCGTCGGTGGCTGGGTCAGGTTGCGAGGCTGTCTCGGATTGAGAATCCATAGAAGGATAATTTCAGTGCCGAGGCCTTATTTTGAATCTTAGGGTTAAGGTTCAGAATTACAAAAAAAAAAAAAAAATGGAACTTAGATAGAGGACCTTAGAAAGAAAGAGGTGAAATTTGCGTTTAATGCTGGACTTTGCTCTGGAGGGTGTGTATAAGCGCCGTGGAGGGCGAAGATCGAGCGCGTGGAAGAAAACACTTATGTAACGGACAACAGTCTACACGCACATGTAACGCTCGTTTCCATTGAGTGAGGTGACGGGAATAGTGCGTGAGAATGGTTTTACGTAAAATTAAATGGACACTTGGGAGAGATGTTTCAGGCTTTCAGCCTTTCTGAGCTTTATGCGCCTGTAATTTAGGTTGTATGATTTCCCTCTACAAATTATCAAACAAATTAGGAGTTTCAACATCAATCCATCTTTCTCTAATTTATTTCTTTTACATTTAAAAATTTTACGCTTTTAATCCATTTTTCAATTTTATTTATTTATGTTGGCATTTAAATTTTATTTTTAAATAAATGGATATGATATCTAAATGAATCAAATGTAATATTAATTATACATATATATATATATACACACACATATATATATATATGCGATTGTCATCGGTGACAAATTATAGCAAGTTTGCCTTAAATTTTAGCGTTGAATTGACAGTTATTCATGCTTTTATGAGTTGGTAACACCATAATTTTTAACTTCTTTATTTACCATACCTATTTATTGTTTAATCCGATGGAAAAGTTTTATCCAAGTTTTTCATAAAAGCTTTTGAAAATTTTCATTTAATTGAAATAAAACAAAACTGATAAATTGGTAAAACTTATATATTAAATTAATTTAGTTTTGTATTCAAATAATATTAAATAAAATAAAACTCTCAATCCTTAATTTATGTTTCAATAAATTAATTTTTCGTTGAAATATTTGTTGAAGTAATTAAAAGAGAAGAAAAATTTGTTGGAGTAATAACAAAAATATATGAGTTTATCTATATATAATAATTCAAAAACATTTTGATTTTTAATTAATTAAATAACTACTGTAATTAACTTATGAAAAATTGAAAACACCTTACCATAATATACGAACAAATCAGTCGCAATTTAGCAATTAATTGATGATAAAAGGGCAAAATTGAGGCGAACAATTCAAAACGAAACACATTTAACCGCAATAATAACAAAGAAACAGTGCTCGAGACTTGAGGCGAGACTTAGATTTTGTAATATCGAATATAATGTAATTATATCAATATGATATGAGTAAAAATAAAAATAATATCGTATAATATAAAAAATAAATATTTTAATATTTTAAAATTTATAAAATATAAATTATTAGTATATTAAAATTTTAAATACAATTAAGAGATAAAAATATAAAAATACATGAATTATGAAACTTTCAACTTGTGTATTTTTTTTTTTTTTTTTTTTCAATCGACAGGGAAGGTTCCATTCTCTCTTGCTTCCTCCAATCTATATTCGACGGATGGTTACTGCTTGCCATAACCGTATAAGTTTACTTTGGTTAGAGTAGCCCGTTGAGTGTTTTGCCGCTAAGAAAAAGATTTATGCTTTGATATTTGGTGAAAATTAGGGGAACGAGTCTGGAAAGCGCACAGGTAGACGATCGAAGATCGGATCGGTTCGGAACGCGCGAGGGCACTGTCTCGATTTTTTTACGACTCGCTGTCCTTCCACATTTCTCATTAGTATGGGCGTCGATACATTCGGACCTATTGGAGGCTGGCTGATTGACCTGGCGCATTCAAAAAACCTTGAAAGCTTACCTCATAAATTTTGGTTTCAGATAATAAACCTTAAAAGCCCAACTATAGAACTTGGTAAAATTAATCCTACATGCATTAGCCAATAATAATATTACAAATTTTACGTATTGTGTTATCTCAGTTTTCAATTTTTAAATATTAAGTAAAGGAATGAAAGGTGATCATTGATTACGATTAGTTTAAAATATTAAAAAAATCTCTGAATTATTTAATATTTTTATTATACAAATAAATTTTTATTTGACTTTTATCCAAATAAAGTATTTATTTCAAATAAAAATTGATTTATTTTAATGTTTAATTAAGTATAAATTAAAAGCTAAAGATTTATTTATATACAAATTAAAAGTTAAAAATTATCTAAATATAATTAAATATAAAAATGTATCTAAATAAAATAGTAAAGTTCATGATTTTTTTTTTAAATTTTAGCCTTATAATTATATTAAGTTGTTAACCTCATAAGTAAATTAAACGACACGTCTTGCTAAGGTTTAAGTCATGTCTTATTGACATTTATGTTTAACATTATGCTTTACAGTTTAGACAGTTACGCAATAGATGAACTTTTTTTTTTCCTTCTATAATTAAGAAAGGGTTGCATCTTTCCCACAGAACCTCCATAATGGAAGAAAAATATTGATGAATTGGGCATTTTTAAGTCCTATTTATGTCTATGTCTTGGAAACATATTGGGGTGAGTCAAATAAGGAAAATTCCCAAAAACTTTAAAAGTATACTTGAACTTCAAATTCTCACTTAGAAATAATGATTCCACCACGCAACTTTTCCAACTCCATAAAAAAGAGATCTTAAAAATAAAGTTCTTTCTTGGGCTTCTAGTTACTGTTGTTGGATGGTTATAATCTTATAGATGATTCAGACAAATCCTTTGTAGCCTTCTTGGAACCTTCCTTGACTCTCAATTATAATTAAGAGATGTGATCTTATCAACTCTATCTCAAGCTTCTTCATTTTTTTTTCTTGTTTTCCTGCATCAGTGTGGATGCATTTATGGGTTGCCATGTAATAAAGAAGTGATTAATCAAGAATCATATATCTTTGGATAATATTTTTGTTTGTTTTCTTGCACAAAAGGAACTAAATTCTTTCGAGCTATGAAGCTTCCTAGGAATGAGTAAACTCGTATCATTGTCAAAGCTTACATGATTGTATACATAAATTTTGTTGCAAGTTGCAGTAACAAGACCGACAACAGCAAGGGAAAAAAAAATGCGGCATTGGCACGTGTCTTTCATATCATTCTGCTGCTTCTTGTTCTTGTTTTTCTTCCTCTTTTTATTGACTTTTAATTATGAAATCTCTGCAACAAGCACATTTTCTGTTGATATAATCAACAAAACCTGTAAAACCTGTTCAGACAAATCTACTGTCTTCAACTACACTTTCTGCTTGGCATCTCTCCAGGAAATTCCTGTCAGCCATATGACAAACCTTCAAGGTCTAGCAATAGTTGCGATGGAGCTAGCTTTACAAAATGCGACCAACACACTTTCAGTCATAAAAGAGTTACTGAACAACAAAACTTTGGGTCCTTTTTCTTCGGCTCGTTTGAGGGACTGCTCTCTGCTTTACTCCGATGGGGTTGGTACTCTGGTGGATACTATCGGAGCATTTTTGACAGGGCAGTATGTAAATGCTGGGGCTTGGATGACTGCAGTCATGGAAGGAACTACAACGTGTGAGGAAGGGTTTCTAAATATGGAAGAAGTGTCGCCATTGACAAAACATAATTACAGTCTTTTCCAGTTATGTGATGTTGCCTTATGCATCACGAACTTGCTTGCCTCAGATGTATATCTTCTTAAATCTTAATTTTTTCTTTTTTTCTTTTTTTTTTTTAATTTTGTGATAGAAACATCTTACAGTATACGTTTAAGTCTTGTATTGAACTCAAATTTTTCCCCTTTTCTTGGCTGATTTTATGGTGCTCAATCCACATTTTTTTTTTCGACTTTTGGTAAATCTTCTATGCATGGTTCTGCCTAAGGCCAAGTATTTTCATTCACTTCGAGAAATAAGATATTGAAACAAAATGAAGCAAGAAAATGAATCTAATCTGTTCGAACCTTAATCTTTATTTTCCTAAGAAACTCTTAAAAGATTCAAATAGAAAATAATGAAACTGGAAAAATACTATTCAGAGATGGAAATAATAAAAAAAACCTAGCACTGGAAGCCATTGAATTAAAAATTCTTCTGAAATGTTATAAATGTATTCAATATTATACAAGGAAAATGGAATACCTTGAAACCTTTATTTTTGTTTCTGCTTCCTCCAACGATTACAAATTCCACTAACAAAGGAACCCAAATTTTTTAAGCACTGGTTAAAAGAACTTATATTTGTGAAGCATCAAGCCCTTCTTCAGCATCTTCCTCTTCCTTGCTCTTAGGATCATGGTTCTCATGATTTGAGCTCAACAACAACCGATGATCGCCGGCTGTATTACTACCAGCACTTTTTACCAGCGAAAGCTGATCCATCACAATTGCATTTCTTTTGTAGTTCCACACTAGCATCGATATATAGTCCTGTGGTGAAACAAGACCCTGCTCTTGAATGCAACTTCTTTGCTCTTCCAGAGTTTTTGGATCATCAAGCCTTATATATTCAAGTAATGCCTTCTCGTGATCAGGCCTCCAATTGCTAGGGAAGGGCGTATAATCAGTCTCAGGTATAAGAGACATCCTTGTATACTGAAGCCCATCAATTGACTCAACAAGACCCATTCTCAGCAGATTCTGGTACTCAGGTGATTGTCCTTTCCTCTCCTTCAGAGGACGGCTCAGATTTCGAGCACCAATTTTGTAAACCTTCGCTCGTGAACGAAGTTTGTACTTTGCAGCATAGAGCTTTGCAAGTGAACCCCTAATGATGTAAGAACAAAAATTAACAACTTTCTTTCGATTGTCTGCATATCTATACCACTCAACCATTGTTGATAAGAATTTGTTCATCTGGGCATTGGTGTGAGCTTGAGTAGCATGAAACATTCTAAAACATGGTTGTGGGTCAGGTTCCCTATCACCCTTAAGAAAGTTTAACTTCCTAAATTGCTTGATGCATTGTTTCAAGCTTGCCGTGACTGACAAAAGAGTGCCAACACCTTTCTCGCTAATAATCTTACCACCAGTTGCTGTGTACCGAAGAGTTGGATACACCACTCTCCGACAAAGTACATGGTCAAGAAACATTATACCTTTAGTTATGTGCTCAATTGGGAGGCTCTCATTATCAAGTTTGATCATATATTTCTGATCACAAAACTCAATTAACTGTTTTCTCAGAGTTGCTGCATCTGCCCTCGGTCCACGGATACCAATCAAAATGTGACCTCCATAGCGAACATAATCCATTTTCCGAGTCTTATCTGGCCCACTTGTTGGCACAAATTCTGGCCAAGATGTGTTCCCCTGTTCTGCTTCCCCTTCAGGACTATTCCATATGACATCGCTCTTTGATGGACGATAGAACTCCTTGATCTTACCTTCCATCCACCGGTCCAATTCATCAAGACATATATTAGCCAAAAGGGGACTAAGAATCCCACAATGCCCCCACGAAGGAAGTTTCTCTGCCTCCTCTGGAGCAAAACCAAAAAAAGTCTGCAACCAATAAGGATCAGGCTTTGGCTCATCCTCAGCCAAAACCTTCTTCTTCTGATACTTTCTCTTTTTCTTTTTCTTCTTTTCGCCCCCATCAACCGGACTAGTTATCACAGGTGTAACTAATGCCATCTTGATTAAATCAATAACCTTCTTATCCCTCAGATCCCTCAACAAAGCACTCATCACTAGCCCCACCTTCAATCCATCCAACATTGCACTCAAATCGCCCTTTATATACCATAAATAACCCGCAAAACTTCTCCTAATCACCCTCAACACAGTATGCGCACTCCTTCCTGGCCTAAAAGCGAATGACTTCTGTGAGAACCGAGCCTCATATATTGGCTCCAGCATCATAAACAAAACCTCTTGCACCAACTTATCTTGAAATGGGGCAGGCTGAGTTGTAGTTAAAATCGCCTTAATCTTCCTCTTCGACAAAGATTCATAATCTGTCTTGTCTTTAGGTGACTTTATAAAGAATTCTAACCTGGCACCCCACTTAAACCTATTATCAAGAACAGCATTTCTTAAGGCTAACAAATCTTCCAATGCAGACCTAGTGATCGAACTACGGGGCATATATGATCCCGTTTCATCTGCACAAACTTTCTGATAAGCCAATACCCAGAATTCGAACCTACGAAGATAAGAGGTCAAATTGGTGACTATCCTATCAGGTTCTCTAAAATTCTCAATCCACATTTGCGAACAAACTGATACACCATCTTCTTTCATTAGGTTTGCAGGGTCATCAGGATCCGGTACACGCCGTTGCACCGGCGTAAATGAAAATAAGCGAAATACAGCAAACCCATTAGCTGTACGGGTAAAGGGATTAAATTGGGAGAGAAAAAGGGTGCTTTTGATGGGTATAACACTGGGAGTTCCGAGAATTTGATGGGCAAAAATGGAGAGTCCTCGATGCATTTGGGGATAATGAAACGCCGCTAGTAACTCATGTTATTCTCAGGTTTGTAATTAAATAACAATACAGACGAGAAGATTTACACACGGAATTGGAGAATATGCAAAAGTAAGGAAAATTAGAGTAAAATTTGAAGATTTAAAGAATGAAAATGATAATATAAAGAAGATTGTGAGTTCTTACTCGAAAGAATTGAAGAGCCCCAAATAAAATCCTTTCTTTTCTCTTGGCAGCTGAGTGGCTTTGGATTTTGAGTAAACCCTTGCTAAAACCCTGCCCTCGCTTTCTTTGGATGTCGCCTACTGCCCCTCGTTTTTGTGGTAATTACATATTTGTCTCTTCCCTCTTTTATGCCCTGTTTGGCCACACAATATAAGTTTTTCTTTGTCCTTCTTTTAATATTTATATTTATATTTATATATTGAAGAAAATGAGCTTTTCAAGTCAGATGGTCTATCTTTCCTTCAATGAGAAAGGTAAAGATTAGACTAAAACACTGAATTTTTTACATTGTAGCCCTTATTTTCAAGGGGCAAATTCAAACAAACTTGCTATCTACAAGAAAAAATATAACCCATCTCTGTCAACTTATCTCTATAGACAGCAATGTCAATGGTTGGTTTGAACATAATCTAATCAGCTTATAAGAGTTGGACTCATTCAAAGTTATCTTTTAAATCTGTCCGCTGCTCCAACTTCTTCTTAACTGTACTGGTTTCATCACCATCTGCATCTTCATGGAGGAGGCTCAAATGGTCGAACTGCAAACAAGAGGTTAGTTACCCAGCAAGCCATGCTAATCTATTTTCTTGTTGAGACTCGAAGAATTTCGAGGAACATGAGTTTTTATTCCAAATTGATTTCTATTTTATAATGATACTTTACCGTCCAACTTTCTTTGCTGTTGAGTTCAAAGCATAGTTGCCAAAGTGAACTGGAAATTTTAATTCCAGGTGTTTTGATTAATTTAGTACTTAGTAGAGTTAATTATAAATTGACATTAAGTGGGCCTCTCAAATACAACACGTAAGAAGTGAAGCGAAAACTTCAGTATTCATTTTCCCTGTATCATGTTTTGAGGGCAAATTAATTCAGTCTTATGCTTTGCTTTTAACTGCAGATTTCCTAAATTTACTGTTCCAGCTTTGATTTTGTAATAGTTCTTCAACAGAACCGATGTTCTTCTATTTTTTTTTCTTTCTTAAGCTGTTGATGACAGTGATCTAAACTCAGATAAAGGCATTCCTTTTACGAATCAACTTCAATCTCCAAGACTCAAACGTTACAAGTGGTGGATTCGTGTAATCATTTACATTCTTTTTCTTCTTGCTGGGCAATCAGTAGCAACTCTGCTGGGAAGATTATACTATGACAAAGGTGGGAATAGCAAATGGATGGCAACATTTGTTCAATCAGCTGGCTTCCCAATTCTACTTCCCCTCCTGTTTTTCTTTTCACAATCTGCAAAGTCAACCCCCATTAGTTCCTCCATGACGAGCCAACCAAAGATTTCGACCCTTGTTTTTCTCTACGCTGCCTTTGGCTTACTCTTGACAGGCGATAACCTGATGTACTCGTATGGCCTTTTATACCTTCCGGTCTCTACATATTCTCTACTTTGCGCAACTCAGTTGGCCTTCAATGCCGTCTTCTCGTTCTTCCTTAACTCCCAAAAGTTCACTCCTCCTATTCTCAACTCTATAATCCTCCTTACCATCTCAGCTGCCCTCCTAGCAATCAATGCAGACTCCGAAAACGCCTCAACAGTCTCTAAACGAAAGTATGCAATTGGATTCCTAAGCACTGTTGGGGCATCCGCGACCTACTCTTTATACCTTTCCCTGGTGCAATTGTCTTTCGAAAGGGTTACCAAAAGAGAGACCTTCTCAGATGTCCTTGATATGCAAATCTACCCTTCATTCGTCGCCACGTGTGGATGTGTAGTTGGGTTATTTGCAAGCGGGGAATGGAGAAGTTTGTCCCAGGAAATGAAGGAATACAGGGAAGGAAAGGTAGCCTATCTGATGACTTTGATTTGGACAGCCGTGGCATGGCAGGTTTCATCGATTGGTTTGCTCGGTTTGATATTTGAAGTATCTTCACTGTTCTCCAATGTCATTAGTACATTGAGTTTGCCTTTTATACCCATTCTCGCTGTGATATTCTTCCATGATAAGATGGATGGAGTTAAGGCGATGGCTATGCTGTTGGCCATCTGGGGTTTTCTTTCATACATCTATCAGCACTATTTGGACGATTCTAAATCCAAGTTGAAGAGGGCAAATTCTAGTTAGGTTTCTTTGGGTCTTAGAGATCAGGTCTAAGGATTTCAATAATGCTGGCAGCCATTGAATTTGACTCTACAAGAGCTCGAACATTGATTTCTTCCTGTAGTCTAGCATGGAAGCATATCTAAATTGGTTGAATGAGCAGATTCGTGCTCCAAAATTTTTAAACATCGTCTTGGATAACATTTAAAAACTAAAGCAGGATTTCAATTGTGACGTTTTCGATCTTATTACGTGTTTACGAACATAAAAAATATTATTATAATTAATTATAATAAATATTAATTATATTAAAAAATTTAAATTATGAAATAACGATCATAACCTCTTTCGACAATTATTTAAATCTCATTGTGTCTATAAAATTAAAAATTTTGTTTTTTCTCCCACAAAATTCATGAAAAAAAAAAAATTTAAACAGAACAAATTAATGGTTTGAACTTAAAGTTACTTTGGGCACACCCTTACTCGGTTTCGGTATTTAGCGAAATGGCTTTAATATCCTGCCTCCTATAACGGAAAGTGGCAATAATGGCATTCCGATAAGAATCGAACAAAATTGGGGGAAAAAAAAAAGAAGTGAAAAAGATAAAGATGCCATCTTTTCATGACTGGAAATAGCAAAAAATGAGTTATTTTTCCCAACCTTAATCTCTTCTCTACGTTTTCACAAAATCGTTGTTTTTATTATATTACTGTAACATAAAAATCAAGCTCGCAATCAAAATCCTCACGAGAAAATTGTAAGTGCTCGATTCAATTTTCTTTTTTCGTGCGATCTAAGCTAGAAATTTTTTATATTTTTAAAGTATTGCATTGGTTTTGACTTTACTTGCAAAGTTAAGTGGAAATTTTGTTTATTATTCCAGTTTACATTACATAAATGAGATGATTTCATTGAGCAATTATTTGGGATTTGATGGTACCATGAATTCAGAGAACCGAGTTTTGATTCCTCAGAAAACCCAGGAAAAAAAACCCCTTGAATTTTTGTTTCTTTACTGTTTAAAACTACAAGTGAAAGTGATCTATAAATTTCATTAGGTCGCCAGAACTTTTTAATTATAATCCTAAATATTTTATCCTTTTTTTTTTCCTTTTGCATATAAAAGAAGCTAAATTTTTTCCTGCTTTTTTTTTTCAGAAAAATTTTTGTAAAATAGTTTTATTATTATTGTTTTTTCAGTTAACCATTTTTCAATTATTCATGCAATTTGTTGGTTCATTTATTGATATAAAGTGTAAAAAAATGTGGGTTTCCTCTTTGTTTTTTCTGAAGGTTATTTACAAGTTGATGAGATAGGATACTTATTCAGGATCAACAAAGATCATTGTTCAGGATGGCCTGTAAAGGATGCTTAGAATGCTTGTTGAAGCTCTTGAACTTGTTGATGACTCTTGTTGGTTTGGCAATGGTTGGATATGGGATCTACTTGTTTGTTGAGTACAAAAGAGCTGCTGATACTGCCATGCTTTTGTCACCTGTGGGCAGTGATCTAAATTTGATACAGCTCGGCCGGCCCATGCTGATGACTGTGTCTCTTTCGTCTAGCATTTTTGATAATCTGCCAAAAGCATGGTATGGGTTTTCAACATTTGCTTATAGTTTGATATGTTGTTTTTTATTTCTTTATTAGCGTAGCAATGCTTGCATTATTTGAATTAAAAATGTGGTTGTGTAGAATTTGTAATATTCCCCTTTTCTTTAGTGAGATTTCTATATGTAATATAACTTTGACACACCGCCCTTGAATTCGAGTCATACTAGCTTGAATGACTTCTGCTTCCAAGATCCCCCTGATGCTCACTGCTGGGGTCGTATTACTTGTTTTACACTGGTACCCAATGGTTTGGAGGCAATTAGTATTTGGAATGTCAATTCGTGTTTCCTTGTACCCATGCTAATCTTGACATTTCCAAAAGGATAGCTGATAGTTAGAACAGTTCCAGGGCAGCGATATAGCATCGCTAACCATTCTTTTTATCTGGGTTTTCTGTAACTTATGCAAGAAAGAGTTCAAGCATGCTTTGATTATTTTGGGTTGATCTCGACTCAAAGTTCAAGGCCAGCTAATCTGAGCTTGAGCAGCTGTAATTTGTGTGTCATCTTCTATCACATATTATGTTTTCTAGTTCATGACATGTCAACCATTTGTGTTCTAATGGTCATGTGTATTGCTGAAGGATCTTATGCTGATTTTTAGATGTATTTGTACTTGTTTCTGAACATATGAATTGCAGTAGGAATTCAAGTGCTTATTTTGAGTTTAACTGTCCGATTTCTGTTCCACTTACAGTTGCTATATAAATTTTCTGTTTGTTCTCTTGTGTTGTAACAGTCCAATTTCTAATTTTTCAGGTTTATATATTTATTTATTGGAGTAGGTGTGGTTCTCTTTGTTATATCTTGTTTTGGTTGTATTGGAGCTGTAACGCGGAATTTATGCTGTTTGACTTGTGTATCCTAAATCCTAAGTACTTGTTTGATGTTTTCCAATGTGGGAATTATATTATTGATATCATGTAACATCCTAACAACATTATAATCTAGTAGTTCATAAATAGCAATCTTTTGATCCCCATTCTTCCCCAATCATTTTTCCTCTCTTTCATGATTATTGATTTCCTTAAGGCAACATAGTATTCAGTGTTGGTGATCTTGTTGATCTTGGTGGAGCTGGGATGTGCAACTTTCATATTCTTTGACAAAAGCTGGAAAGAGGTAACTTTTGTGTACTTTTTGGTCCCCTCTTCCCCCTTGTTTAATTGAAGGTAGTGTGCTTGGTTATCTAATTAGTGCTAATTTCTTTAGGAACTTCCTACGGATAAAACAGGAGATTTTGATATGATATATCAATTTCTGAAAGAAAACTGGAGTATTGTCAAATGGGTAGCTCTTGGAATTGTTATCTTAGAGGTAAGTGTAATGTGACGGTGTTCCTAATCCTGATGACTTAAAGATCACTTCATATTCATGCACGACCGCGTCCATTCATGTGCAAAAAAGTGAGCAGCAATCTGATAGACTGAGAGTAGTTAAATAAATGAAGTTACTTTCTAATACATGGATTTCCCCTTTGATTCCTATTCATTTAGAACATCCAAATTGCATTTTTTTAATTCTGAGTACTTGCAATATGTTTATTTGTAGTTTCCTTTAGCTTTGGGAAATATGGTAGGATTCTTTGGGATAGCAATGCCCATTATAGTCTTGGACTCCTTATTCTTACTGAGCGTATATGATTGGCCTTGGATGTCTACTTGTTTTGCAAATACATCCAGCATGCAAAAAGAGATATGATCTTATTTAAATTCCATAATCAAATCTTAGAGTTGAAAAGCATTCAATGTAATCGTGCTAAAGGGAAGTTGTTAAACTTCATCAACTATCCCATTAATGGGAAATCTTGCGTGTTCTTTCTTTTCAGCATAGATTATGGTCAAGCTTACTGTATATGACATTATTTTAGTCCTAGATAACTTTCAGAAGACTGTCGTTTGGGGAAAACTGTTGCATTATGATTCACCACTACAAAGTTAGTTGATAAATTGCATTAGGCAAGAAACAGGATGATGATGTCCTTCATGACTTTGTTTTCTTTGGATGATAATGGCATGGAAATTAATGGATGAAATTCAGATATTTATCGCTTTGAACTACAAGTGACTTTA
Organism: Adansonia madagascariensis; assembly: GCA_038381835.1. Lineage (NCBI taxonomy): Eukaryota > Viridiplantae > Streptophyta > Magnoliopsida > Malvales > Malvaceae > Adansonia > Adansonia madagascariensis. Next base: position 13,991,513 of record JBBYHL010000022.1, on the reverse strand, counting down.
CTTTGATACTGCTTATGAACCAAAATAAAGCCTTGAATCAGTGAAAAATGACACTGATTTCTCTCTTAGATAACGTCTAGGCTGTTATAATTTCTCTGGGCGTCAATGCTACTGATTTGGGTGCGAAATCAACTTTAACTTGCAGGCTCTTATTTTCTTATTAGCCCTAATGGTTAGGGCTGCCAATAAACCTGCTGATTATGACAGTGATGATGAGTTCATCTCACCAAGGCAACAAATCAGACAGCCTTTGATCAACAGGCCACCACTTCCAGCTACAGGTGTACCTGTTGCCGGCAGCCTTGAACAACGGCCCAGTAGAAATGATGCTTGGAGTACACGTATGAGGGAAAAGGTGCTTTCTGTTCCATCAATTCCTTTTCTTTGATAGAGGCATATGGTTGTCCTGTCTGGTAAATTTTTGCTTGGACCAATTCTTAGTTCTTAAATTGTACCTTTATTTTCTTGGGACTTCAAATCTTTATATTGAATCAAGTAATCTACTAGACATCAAGGATTTAGGATTATCATGTAAATTTGTATGCTAAATTCTTGAATCAAATGTTTAATTTACTAAATGAATGTTGTTTATATAGCTGATATTTCCTACCTTATAAAAGGGAAAATCTTAAAAATACTAGTTTCTTTAGGTAAAGTTCTAAACATTTTTGCAATTCTCGATATATATTTGCCACCGAGGTTATTTTCTGGTTGCCTGTGGCCCAAAACCCCACATTTAGTGAATGTTTCTGACTGTTACTCCGATCAGTCAGATTCTCTAATGCCCAAGTGCATAGATTTTACTATATTTGCATCGTCTGTTGTGGTGCACTCTGATCTAATAGATTACCTTGACTACCTCTTTAGATGGTTAGATTAGACGCGCCCCCTACTCCCAACACCAATGTTACCACCCGTTTGCTTCTATTGCTGCATTTTGTTTGCCTTATTGTTTTCCTTTGTCTCATCCTTTTTCTCTCAACCTTTTGCCTAGTTTGTTGCTCTAATATAATTTTTCACTGGATGTATATCAGTACGGGCTGGATACCTCCGAGTTCACGTACAACCCTTCGGAGTCAAGTAGGCATCAGCAGGTGGTGCTGCAACCAGCAGAAGAAAGTAGCTGTTGCGCCATCCTTTAATGATAACCTGAGTTCTGTGGAAATCTTGATTTGGTTGGCTTCTGAAGGTGACTACATTGACGATGGAGTGACAGCTTCGGATATTTCAGATGACGGTCTTATCTTTTTTCTTGTTGAGTTTTTGTACAATAATACACAATTTACAGGAGCTTTATATATGTTTTCTAAATGCAGTCATTTTCTGTGTAAAATTGGACTGGCACAATAGGTACCATTAGGGTTTGGCAATGAGTTGAAGTTGTGTAAGCTTTACTACTTCAGCAACAAAATGTTTTTTTTTCCTTGCAATGATGAAGTCATATATGTGAGTAGTGAAATTACATAGATATTAATAAATGTATATATATATATATGTATATATGTATATATTAATGTGCAACTTTTTAACTGGAAATATGTTTATGTTAGGAGTTGGTTTTGTCGGAAGATAAGGGCGGGGTATCTTTCCAGTCCAGCTAGCTCAACACTAATAGTTAGGTCGAATTTGGGATAGTATAGTTTAAATAAATTCGAGCCAATCTAACTTGGTTTGGATTGCTATCAAACTTAATCATGGATAATCTCAAGCTTAATCAAATTTAGTCTAATCCATAAATAATTCTATTTTCAACTATACAAACTAATATAAAATCAACTTCACAAACATTTATAGATGTGTACAGTTGATTCAATATTGACTTGTTATGTAATGTTGATGAGACATTAATTAAAGTATTTGGTACTAGCGGATGAAGATTTCTTTTGTTTTGTTTTTGATAACATTTTCAGGGGAAGGCTGTAAAGAGATATATGATTTTTGTTAAGTGATGGGAAACTTTGGAATAGTGTATTTTAATTCTTATGCTTTCTAGCTATACGTAGCTGCATTTGCTTTTTGATTTTGTGGCCGTCATCACATTGGAAAAAAAAAGTTAAAAGCAAAAAGAGAGCTGATGGACAATTAGATTAGTTCTTTCCACAGATTTTTTTAGTAAAAATCATAATTTTGAAAATATAATCATTACGCGATATTATTAAATTTATGTTTATGATAATTACATATAAATATTTACGATACATGCAATCGTGATAACACAATCGCATTCACGACAAAATTTGTGACTGCGAACTATGGTAAAAGGACAGCAAATTGATAGCATCTTTCTACTGCATTTTTTAGCCCTGATTTACTTTATAATAGCTTTTATCTCTCTGGCTAGGTAGCCTTGAGAGAACCTCAACTGATGGTTATTATAGCGATAAATAAAAAAGTTGACAATGTAATCAAGTTCAAGTTGTGATTTTTTTTTTAAATCTGTTAGCAAAGTTAAA
>JBBYHL010000022.1:13966350-13988960 GCA_038381835.1 Adansonia madagascariensis | reverse complement strand
AAAAAAAAACTTATTTTGAACTTATTATCAGGGAAATATTATGTGACCAAACTATTGATGGCCAAAAAAATAAAAAAGAAAAACTATTTGATTAGGACATGAGCTGGCTTGATATGTTCTCCAGCTATAAGATTTCGAATTTTGTAATATTCTGTGGAAAATAATGGAATCCCTTGACAGTGAAACCTTTAAACATAATTGATGGTGAGGTAGTAGCTGAAATTTGGGATCATAGATATAAAGTATATATTTAATATTATAAATTCAACTATTTTTTCATAATATTAACGAATCGTTTTTATCATCAAAATGTAAAATAAATTAAAAATAAATTTGAAATATAAAAAATAAGAGTACAAAATGTTTAAAATTTTTTTAAAAAATAACTTTATTTTAAGAAATTACCAAAAAAAAAAAAAAAAAACCTTGAAATGGAAGTAAGGAATACTAATTATTCTCTGCCTTCCTGTTTAGTTATGTCTTCTTCTTTGCATGGCTATTATCAAAAGTTTCCTCAAAATCAACATCCTTAAAGTCACCATATCTTAATTAAAAGGAAAAAAAAAAAATTTTTTTTTTAAGTGAAAGAAAGCTGATGGGCCTTTTCAGTTGAAACCCAGAGCTGTCTACCTGCACAAATAGTGCGGTGATCCCACTTATGTGGTCCCTTATGTTACATTCGCTGAGTCAAACATTCAAATATCTAATGTTACATTTTCATGCATAATAACATAGCTTACTTTACATTGATATGTTTTAAGTATGTTGTAGTATAATTTATATGTAATCTGTAAATAAAAGAAATACATGTTGCATGAAACCATCCTACAGCTTTTGTTGATTGCCCATTTTACTAAAACTTGTATATTTTAAGTGTTCAGTGTCAATCTTCAATTTTCTTTAGTTGGATTGCTACATATTTCAAGTTATATTATTATATTTTTGTAATGGTGGCGTCTAAACTCTAACGAAATCCTGGTTGCTGATGCTATGGTGATCACTTTTTACTACTGTCTTTATTCTTTTCTGAAATTTATAGTTGGTTGCCTTAGTCAGTGTTTTGGTTTCTCTTGGAACATGTCATCAAGTTTTTAAGCTTGTTTGATTGGAGTTTAGGTTGGCATTTGTTGTTAGGTTTAATTATGTTGGGTTTTCACAAGAGTTAGAAAGTAAGCATTGTTTTTTTTTACCGCTCTCCGAATGGATTTCTTGACCACTGCATTGCTTGAACAGAAAGCATGTTGCATTATTAATTGACTATAATTTTGTTGTATTGAATGTGACATTTTGATTCTTATGGGTCTGGATTTTGGGTTATTACTAAAATTCTTTTTTTGCAAGTTGAGGTTAATGGATGTCTGTTAAACATGGCCATATTTTTGCCCCTTTTTTTTTTTTTTTTCATTTTTTCTGTCTGGTCCTAGCATGATTCTTCCTTGTGCTCAGCATCAAATAAGCCAATTTTAGGCCTCTGTTTGCAGTTGAGAATTCTATATGTTAATCTCCTAGAACAGTGACAATCATACTCCTGCTGCTGCTTCTTCCGTTCTCCAGGTCAAGGACCTGTTCTTTAAAAGCTTACTATTAAAGCTATTGTAGGCTTCATTTACCAGATTTTGATTTATAAAACTATGAAGACTAATAGGGGAAAGCATTCTGAGGTAAGCTTCAGTGCTCCTTGGTTTTTGCTTTTAATCTAAATTTTCAATTCAGATAAAAGCAATGTTTTAATGATTAACTTGGTCAATTGTTTTCGATTTCAGGCCTTTTGGCCATCCCTCGTGATGAAGAAGTGGCTGAATATAAAGCCACAGGTTTATGATTTTAGTGAAGATGAGGTCGACACTGAAACTGAGAGTGAAGATGATGGTATCATCATATCATATTTAACAAAATATCTATTCTTTTACTTTATGATTTTTGATGATATTCTGCAATTTCCATAATCCAGCTTACTCTATTAAAGATTCAAGATGGCGCGGTGGTGAGGATCATGACCATTGCACAATGCAAAACCAATTCGATTGCAGAAGCCAAATTTCAGGCAGTACTTTGTTTCCTTCATCTGTGCTTTGCCTTGTTAATATGAAAATTCTTATATTATTTGAGCTTAAGGCATATTTCAAGCTTGTCTATGATGTGATGGCCTTGGTTCATAATCAATAATCATACATGTAAATTCTGGATGATACGGAGACAAGGGGTGAAAATTTGATAAGCTATTAAAATATAAGCAATGTCCACATCCATGTACCATGGAGATCAAAATATGACTAGTTAAGTTTTTAGTTAATTACTGTGAGTTGCTGGTGTTAATCTAAACTTGTTTCATATGTTTTTGATGTTTCACCATTCAGATTCGCCTTCTAAGGGTTATAAATTAAGAAACCAGAGGGAAAAATCAGAAACTCCGTGCGTACAGTACATAAACACAAAGGATGTGAGGTTTGGCTGCAAGAATGCTTATGCTTTAAAGTGCAAGCCTTAAAAGGTGTTTCCGTTTTAATTCTTATTGAAACATATATATATCATGGTTGCCTATAGGGTGACAATAGGCACTTGGAATGTTGCCGGAAGACTTCCATGTGAGGATCTTGAGATTGATGATTGGCTTTGCACTGAAGAGCCAGCAGATGTTCACATTATTGGGTCAGTATTTCCTTTCCCTGTTGGATCTTATATCATTGTACAAAATTTTTTTAACAAAATCTTTAGAAATTTTAAGCATCATGTGCGTCTGCAATGTTGTACAGCTTCCAGGAGGTAGTCCCTTTGAATGCTAGAAATGTGCTGGGAGCTGAGGATAGCAGGCCAATTCCTAAATGGGAGGCAATCATTCGAAGAACTCTGAACAAATCTTTGGAACCTGAAAGCAATCACAAATGTTATAGTGCCCCACCTTCTCCTGTGGTAAGGACTTCTTCAGTTGCTGATGTATTATTAGCAGATGAGATAAATGCTCTGCCATTGGAAATGATGTGTGTCGCGAGTATTTGGAGACTGCTAATGGCTATGGCTTTAAAGGACAAGATTTGAAGAAAGTTTCTGATGTTGAAAAAATTTACAGCCGAAGAGAATCTATGGTTTCGATTGTGAAACCAAGTTAGACTGGCCTGAATATTCATTAGATGCAACCCCACAACCACAAGTATTCTCTTCAAACTCAAAATTGCGGAGAGTATGGAGCAGCTCAGCAAGAATTGGCTTTAATCTGGCAGACAATTCCGTCTTCTGCGATCCTCATGATATGGTGTTAGAAGGAAGCAGATTGAAAAGATCACACCATAGCTCGGGAAATCTAGGTTCAATGTGGGTGCAAGAACGGCAGAATCTAGAAGTTGATTCTTTCTCTGAGATATCTGACGAGTTTTCTGAAGAAGAGGATGATGATACATTTTTATTCGAAGAACCAATGGAGCAACAAGACAATGATAAAGGAACGTCATCTCCAAAGCATATGCGAATAGTTAGCAAGCAGATGGTTGGAATCTACATATCTGTTTGGGTGCGAAAGAGGCTGAGGGTACATGTAAACAATTTGAAAGTCTCTCCTGCTGGAGTTGGTCTTATGGGCTACATGGTAAACAAGGTAATAGCTATTCTTCTCTTCTAGGGGTGGCTTAGGCCTCTTAGAGATGTCTTTGGTACCTCAACTAGATTATGGGTTTATATACCATATTAAACTCTCCACCTTACAAATTAAAATTTTAAATTCAGGTTTAAATTTCTTTAACTTTGTATTAAAAGTTAGGTTTTTTACCCGTTCTATGCCGATTTCATTAAGTATCTCTCAAGAGGGATTTCAAAATTACCACGTTGCTTGCCTTTTGTACTTTTATATACTCTGTTACTTTCTACTTTACAAGCTAGCTTTTGAGACATTGAGCTTCTTTTGGTTTTGTTTTTAGATTTGATGAAATCCATGCCTCCATATTTTGACGTCATGCAATCTTAGTTAGCTGCAAGATGGATGACATTTTAGCATCAGCAGTTTCTAATCACTGAAAATGCTGCTCTGCTTCATCGTCATTGAAAGCCTAAATGGAATTTGGTTTTGCAGGGATCTGTTTCTGTTAGCATGACTCTTTTCCAACCCAGGCTGTGCTTTGTGTGTTCTCATCTGACGTCAGGTCATAAGGATGGAGCTGAACATAGACGCAACTCTGATGTTTATGAAATTATACGACGTACCTGTTTCTCATCTGTCCTTGATACTGAGCAATCACTAACAATTCCGTCTCACGAGTAAGCAAAAATACCTATGACTGGTTGTGCATTTTCTTGTGATTATATATCAATATTATTCTACCTGAACCATGAAATTGTGTAAATGGCTGGCTTCTGTAAACAGTCAGATATTTTGGTTTGGGGATTTGAATTATTGTCTCAACATGTCGGATGCGAAGGTGAGAAAGCTTGTTGCTCTATACCGCTGGGCCGAACTACTCGACAATGATCAGGTGAGTATCACAATGATCTAGTTTCACCCAAGTATACAAACTTGCTTAAGCCTTCCGAGCCTTTTGATTTTAGTTTTCTGCCAATAAAAAACAGATCAGCAGTCTATGCTGAATCCCTGTATTTGCAGCTTTCAATTTACACCATTTTGATGGGAAAAAAAAAGTTAATTGCCACAGCTACATAAAGAACTGCGTAGCGGGCACGTCTTTGATGGATGGAAAGAGGGGATCATAGACTTTCCTCCCACCTACAAGTATGAAATGGATTCTGATAGATATGTTGGCGAGATCCCTAAAGAAGGGGAGAAGAAGAGATCTCCGGCATGGTAAGCACAACTTTCTTAAAACCCACCATATCTCAGGCACAATGTCAGACTGATAATTCATGAAGTTCGATGTGTACTCTTCCCTTGTTAGGTGTGATCGTATACTCTGTTCCGGAAAAGGCATTAAACAAATTTGTTACCTACGGGCAGAAATAAGACTCTCAGGCCATCGACCCGTGAGTTCGATGTTTTTAGTTGAAGTGTTGGACCATCGGAAGTTGCCAAGGGCTCTCAATGCTAGCACCGCTGCTGTCCACCCTGAGATTTTCTTTGATGAAAATGGAGACTAACAACTTTAGTATAAACCAGCTAATCAACCTTAACAATCAACAAGTCACCAAGTAAACAAGTGTCTTGATGGCTGTGCTCTGTTCTCCCACCACATTTGGATTACCACGCTACTCGTCGACATATTTCATAATTCACTTTGTCATCTCTGCCTTGCTGCGGGTCATCACCTCCGACAAAAATGGAGGGCTGAATATGGAGGACTTCATCCAATGAACTCCGTGATCGCCCTCCGAAAGGTCAAAATAAGGTAAAGCTTGACGATCAGTTTTGCACTTGCTAGTTTCTCAGTCCCTGCAGTGAGCAGGGTGGTCGCCGGTCTTTCGACCTGATCCCCTTAGGCAGGGTTTTTTGTCGTACCATTATGTACACACTTCTATTATGAGTTCTTTTTTTTTTTTTTAATAAAAATTAAGAAACTGCTGCATATATATATATATATATATATATTTTAACACAGTCAAGATTCAAAGCATGAATGAGAGAAGGATCATAGCTTGCTTATGCAGCCATCAATGAACCCTAGTTTCAAAAGAAGAAAAAGGAGGCAATAACTGGAAAGAATGATGAGACACTTCTTTGTGCTTTGAAAATCGGTGACAATAGAACAGACAAAGGAATTATTCTCTATTGTAGTCACATGTATACAGACAGCAAAATGAGAAATATTATGACATTTGATGCACATGGAACATGTTCTCTAGTCAAGTAATTGTATATAACATACCTAGATACTGCTCTGAATCAGTTGACAGAAGCTACAAATTAAAATCTTTCTGAACTATGATCAAGAAGGTTGGACATGACTAAAGAAACTAATGGCCGAGAGAACAGTATTATGGCTAGAAACTTAGGGTGCCGAACTAACCTCGGGATGTTGATCTGCCTGCTGAAATTCCTGAGATAAAATAGAATGCAAGAAAGAAAAGCAAATGACAAATCACAGCTTTCAAAGCATTTTGCAAGTAATTACTAGTTACATGTTATGCAAACATGTCTATATACATGCACAGGCACAAACATCAGCACGTGCAAGAGAGAGAGGCCATACCCCTTGTGAGAGATGTGCTTGAGACAGAGAACTAAGCTGGCAGCTTTCCATATTTTCAAGTAACTGAATTACTGTTTTCAAATGTGGAAGGCTGCAATATGTGAAACTAAGATGAGCCAAGAAACTTCGAAACACAGTCCTACAGCTTAATAACAATAGGCAGCAAACGAAATTCTCAGGTTTTCTGCACAAGATACGGTATGCTCTATACACATAATAACAATAGCTGGTTAAGAGAAATGGATCCATCTAGCGAATTAGGAAAATGGCATCTTCATTGAGTGGCATTAACAACTGTCTACTTCCATATTTAGTTCTTACATACCATTTTGTGAAGTATCTTCTATACACTTTTCAGCAACTTTATGTCATTTTTAAATTAAATTGGTGAATCTGTTAGAAATCTGATCAGTTCCTTGACCTCTAAACTTCGTCTGCAACACAACTTAACACCTTTCTTTTAGGTAAGATTGGCTTTCTCAGTCCCGATACTACATGCCACGCTCAAACAGAGTAATTTTAAGTAGCCTAGATGCACATGATTCCAACCTTTGTAATCCACTGTCAGTATGGGCATCAAGCGATGAAATAACCCTAGGCATCAGCTCTAACATCTGCATTCAATGAAGCAGGGCAAATAGAGATCAAATTTCAAAACTTTGAAATTAATATTATGTATATAACTTTACTACTGTATGGAGGAATCACATACCTGCCCTGTATTTTTGATTGTAGGAGTTTTCGCCAAAAGATTTTTGGGAAGTTTCATCAATTGGGTCTGTACATACAAAGTAGTCAAAGATATTATTACTAGACAACCAAAGTCGAAAGATGGAATCAAGGGCACAAGCACATCAACAATCACATACATCCTTGCCAAGTGGTAAACTCTAAGTGCTTGCTTATCTTCTATCAGAGTACTGGTTTCAATAATTGTCTTTCTGTTTAGCCAAGCATTGCAAGAGCTCCTAACCATGTTTGCAACATCGTTGAAATGTTAAAATATGGATAGGGTTTCTATGAAGGCAGATCCATCAAGGAGTCTGTCAGATTATTATATTTTATAGTTTTGCCACCTCTACGTAAATAAATGGATGATGGATTCATAGCCAAAACACTTTTCTAAATTATACCTCAAACAAGGGCTAGACCTGGAAATTGGTCGAATTCTTAGAAAAAGACATAGCATATATCAAACAAACCCATTTTTACATATCATGTCCGCATCAATGAAGCCCCATATTTTTTTTTAATAACTAACAAGTTAAGCTAATGATAGAATAGAATTTTTTTTTTCTCTTATCAGAGAAATTTAGGCCAAGAAGATGACAATTTTTTTATAAAAAAAAAAAAAATCAAATAATGATCAGCTTTTGTCTACAAATTTAACATATCAGAGTTATCATTATCACAGTACTAATCTAACAAAACACAACCCAAAAATAAGTACTTTCATTAACATCTAAGAGTCTAAGACAAAAACCCACTCCTAAACTGCCCTATTTCCTCACATTCATCCTTAAGATCACAAGTCAAACGATGAAACCAAAAGGAAAAAAACAAAGGTTCTTTTTTTCTTTGGGCAAAAACAATTGATTGAGCTCTTAAAATTTACAATCAGAAACAGAATAAAAATGGTCTCTTTGATAACTCATGCTAGTTTTATATAAGAAAAAAAAATACCCGAGAAGGAGAAGACTGTTGCATGAGATGGAGGAGATTAGAGGTGGATTGTACAGCCTGCGAAATCTGTTCAGTCACTGCCGATTTTGCTGTGCCTTCTCTGCTACTTGTCCCCTTCATGGTTCCACCGCCACCTCCTCCTCTTCCAGCTGTTGCCATTGTCTTCTGCAAATCAGAATCCTCTCCGAAGCCAAAAAAATAGCAACTTTGTGCTCAATGAAAATAGATAGAGCCCAAAACGATTACGTGCCCACTCGGTCTTTGAAAAATTTCCACTTTCAAGTAGCTGGGCCCATTATCAGCCCAGCAACTGCTGATATTAATATTATTCTACCACTTTAGCTAACTGTAAAAATTATTTCATGGAATAATTGTTGGTTTCTTTTTTTTTTTTTTTTTTATATGTTATATGTTACCTTTATTGTAGTACTTGGTGCTATGGTTAAGAGTCTTCTTGTTACGTGCTTGACCACATATTCAAACGCTAAAAAAGGTTTCTTTATGCAAAATGAGAGAATGTTGCTTACATGTATACATTCTCAAAACACTATTTACAGTGAAAAATCTTGTGAACCGGAGCTATCTTTTCTAGATGTTACTTTATTGATGGCATTTAAATGACCAAAATTCTCTTACATAACGCAATAAACTATAGGAAACTGCAACAAATACGAAGGTCCTTTTACCTTACCTAACTCATTGACTCGGACCTGACTAGTTTTGTAACGTACCACCGTTACTCCAAGCTTCCTTCAATTAAGAACTTTGTACAAATTTCCAGCACAAAACGCAAGCTACAAATCAATCCTTGTTCCGAGGAACCAACTTGTCTCTGCCGGTTTTTGCAATGGGTTCTTTCCAACAGCCCTTCCTGCTCTTCCTAGCCCTGACATTCGTCATAGCTATCACTCCTGCTTTCTCAGTTGTTGGATGGGGAGATAGATACCTGCCAAACCCAAGGTTCTGTTGGAAACAAATTAACAGGGTACATGGGTGCCAGCTCGAAATTTATGATTCATTGTATCAAAACAAGATAAACCTCAGTGCTGCTTGCTGTGAAGCAATTCAGGGTCTGTCTTACAAGTGCAAGATTTGGATTTTTAACCACGGAAGATTCACTCCTGAGTTTGGTAATCGGCTTAAAAGTTATTGTGCTAGTTTGGGCATCCCTCTTCCACCCAGTTATCGCATTTACTACCCCGATAACACTTCAGGTCAGATTGGAGATGAAAGGAATGAGTAATTGATGTGTAGGAAGCATAAACTGCAAGAATAAAGAGGAATGAATTTACCTTTAAATAAAGGGTGGTATTCTAAATAGTGATATAGTATGAATTGTTAAAATGTTTGGCTTTAATTTGAGCAATTTGCTGTTTTCTATGTTACTTTTATTTTTTTTTCTTTTGTACGCATAAAAATTTATTAAAATTTATACTATAAAAGAAAAGTATAAATTATTTTTAATCTTCGGAATCTTATTATTCCCTTCTTAAATTACGGTTGTCAAAAATAAATAAATAAATATTTTTTAAAAGATTTTAAATTTAATAGTTGCGATATTCTTTTAAAGACTTGTAAAGGATTTAGTTAAATTTCATACTTAAAAAATTAATACTTTAAAGACTTGCTAGAATTTGAACTAATGAGTCTAGACATGATATTTATTCATCTTTTCAATTAGGAAAATAGTGAGAAAGTTATTAATAATTAATTATTTTGCTATTGTTGGTAAAATAATTTTTTTATTGTTATTAATAGATATTTTAAATTGGACATACGAATTTAATGAGATAATACATATTTAATAAATTATAAAAAATAATTAAAAAAAGCACACGCATTGAATTTAAGTTATTGATATCACTTATAAAGTAAAAAATTTTCACCCAAAGATGCCAAATGCAATCTACAAGAAAACCCTACCAAAAATAATAAGCAAACATTGCAATGAAAATTTGAAATTAATGTTTTCGGTTTTTTTTTTTATTTTTTTTTGACATTTTAAAGAAAAATTCGTCAATGATGTTACGTCGTGGGCTTACAGCCCCGAAAATTAAGTTTTCTAGAATGTACCAAAGAAGATTGCATTTTGTTATTAGATGGAAAATTATTTATTAATCAGGTGGGGTTACAAGTGTAATTTCATTTAAAAGGATAAGGTTAAAAACTTCTATTTAAGACGAAATAAATGGAGGACTTGCTTCGATTCAGACACGGTCAAATTATCCTATTTTACCAGCTGAATAGGTACCATTTTTTTTTTTCCATTTTGTTTTGCAATTTACCCCTCTAGATTTTTTATTTTCTTTCCTTGCTTTTTTATAAATATGGTTTTGTAATTTTTACTGATCAATTGATCCTTGTTCTTCCTTGATCATCTTTATTGCTTTTTTCTGTTGGTTCATTGGAAACCCTAAGGTATCGGCACAAAAGGGTGTTTTTTTCTCTTGTCTAATTTTTCTCTATAAATTCTTTGAACCCCGACGTCTCTTCGCTCTTTACTCGATCAAAGAAAAAATTTAGCCAATCAAATAAATGGAGGAGTGGTGTTTTTTTTTTTTTTTTTTTGGAAGGGCAGGGAGGGTGTGTTCCTGGTGATTGAAAATTTGAGAGTTTGACGGGATTACAGATGTGGGTATGACTGGGAATTTGAACCCTGTTCTTTTTTTATCAACAAATTGCCCTTTGATCTGTTGTTTTTGAAGTTTTAATCTGTAAAACAGGGTATATTGAAATTTATTTCCTTTGGAAAATATGCTAACTGCAATCTTACGTTTAGATTCTGTTGTTTGCTGTAAAGAAAACCTTTACAATGTCCTGAAAATTCTTGCTATGATTGGAGAGATGAATTTTAAGTAGTGAATTTGGATTTAATTGTGAAAATGAAATTAAGAACTATGCATAAATTAATTAAGATTTTAGAGCAAAGGAAAACGACTTCGAAATTCGTAAATAGGAATTTCAGAACTTTAGCTATAATAGACTATATGACCAATCTTTTGTTGTTTCTTGTTTGCATGAAACATGTGCTTCTGCAGTGATGAGTCTTTTTATTTTATACCAAATCCAAGAGATGTACTTATACAGGTTGCTACTTGGTAGTGTTGGGAGTAACAGAGAAAATAGCAGAGTAATAGGCATGTTGAACTGTGAAGTCTGAAAGCTAGTTAAGGGGCTGGAGTCTCTTAGACGTCTTCTTTCTGCTCATAAATGAAATCTTCGCTAGCAAATGTAGAATGACTATGTAAAGTTTGTTCTACATTTTTGGTTTGTAAAGACATTTTTGGTTGATAGGAAGCATGTAAATGAAAAATTTTTTCTTAAGAAATGATACTCCGATAAAATATACTGTTTTTTTTTTTTTTTTTGGTTGTAAATATGAATTATACTTTGAATTGATAAATTCCTAGCTCTGGGGAATAGGATAAGGATGATGGTATAAAGAAATGTCACTTATATACAGTTGTTTGCTTATGCTGTCCTAGCTTCTTATTTAGCGTTTCTTCTGCTGTTATTTTGGGTCAATAAATGTGATTGCATGGCCAACATGACGCTTCAAATTACTGTAATCTATTTAATGGCGCATGTTCTCCATCTCTGCTGTAATATTCTGTTTTGTTCTGTTTGTATACTTTTAGAATTTCTTTATCCTTTGATTGAAATCAGATTAAAGTTTAGGTTTTGAATTGCAGGAGAAAATTGACATTATATGGATAGTAAAGTACCTTCTGACAAGATTACTCAGGAGCTCGCTCGAGAGTTACTTATTGCAATATCCTATTCTGTACCAGATACCGATCTGAATTCAGATCATGCATCAAAAAATGTAGATCTTGCAAACGGGACTGTGGTGACAAATGCTGATGAAGCTGAAAAATATAGGTCTGAACTGATTTCAATATCCAATGCACAGTCTCCGGATGCTATAATGCCTCCAGTTATGCTTGGGAACCATGTTGGTTAGCGGGGACAAATTGTAATGGGAAATTTTATGACACACAATTGCGGTTGACGTTTTGTAGAACTTCCTGTTGTAGTGTGCTTTCATTTTACAGCTAATGTTGGTTTGTTTAGCGTGTGATTTCCTCCATATCGATGTAAATAAGGAAAATATATTTTTGTACAGACTGTGTTCTGATGAAAGTGAATGATGTATTTTGTTTATTTGACAGAATTTATGTACTTTTCCGGTTACTTGGTTCATTCTTCTTGCTTATTCCTTTAACCTGAAGAGGTGTTGATAGGTCTTGCAAGGTGCCGGATGTTCCTTAATTTGTTTGTTTGGTTCCTGTTAAGGTTGAGATTTTCTGCTTTGTTTTCGTTTAAGCAATTGACCCAACCATTTTCCTTTTGACTTTTTAGACTATTGTGTTCAAAGTGGAAGATGGGCTGGCAGATATGGTGCCTTTGGGCTCCTTAAGTGGCACATCCTCCGTAGGGATAACCAATGTAGAATCACTTTTATCATTAAGCTTTTGGTCTTACCATTCTGCACTTTTGCATCGTGTTTGTTCTTGCCTCTCGATTGCTAAGTTTAAACAACTCAAATCCAATTAAAAGGCTTAAATTCAACTTGAATTTATCTGATTAAATTTATTTATTTAATAAAAAATAAATTTGATTTTCATTTGTGCACGTTTATGTAACAAACTCAACTATAAATTTTATAAAAATCTCCTAGAGAGAGGAATCTGATATAAGCCAAAAATTTTGATGTTGACCGATAGTGGCATCTCATTTGTGCGTTGGTGGTTGCAGACTTGCAGTGTTGTCTATAGAAATCATAAATATCATATTTATAAATGTACAGTGTAACTTTGCTTTTTAGTTTCTTGAAAAGGAAAAAATAAGGCTGTTGTCAGGATCTTATAACCAAAATAAGGAAAAAGAAACAGGCAAACCAAATTCAAGGACAATCTACAGATCCCTCATCTAATCTCCGTATCTTTTCTCCGGACATGTCTGTTCGAAAATACAACTAATTTACCGGCCTCCCCCCACCCCCCACCAAAAAAAAAAAAAAAGAAGTTTAAATAATTTTCGGCGTATTAAACGTTTAGAGTCGCAATAACTTCTTCTTATATATTAACTACTTAGGATTTAAAATGTAGCACGTGATGTTAAAATGATCTTGAAAAAATAAAAACGTAAATTGATGATAATTACATAGCTAATAAATTAGTGTAAGATTGAAAATAGTAATGGTGAGATTAATAATTATAGCAGTAATATTAGATATTGTAATATTAAAATTAAAATTTATGGTAGAGTATATATTTAGATTCAATACAGGAAGGTTATGAGATAAAAATATAAAATGATTATTAAAGATATTTGATAAAAAATTATATATATAAAATAAATAATTAAAAATTATTAAAATTATATTTATATTAATAAAAAATAAATAAAATTATATTTATGTGGAATAATAATTAAAATTTATTACAATTATAAATATTGAATAATAGTTAAAAATTATATACATATTAAATAATAACATACATATTATAAAATAAATATTAAATAACAGAATTTGTATTTATATTAACTAGCCATTAAAATTACTAGAATATTATTTTATAAAGAATAAATTAATATAATTCAAAGTAAAAAAATAAAATGGGATGTGGGTTAAAAGGAGGAAATCCTCCCCTTACCTCCCTCCAGGAATCCCAGTGGGTGAAACTCATCCCATTCGTTTTCGGTGAGATCTAAATGAGGTCTGAAAAAAATCAACTTTTGCTCGGCGTCTATGTTCCGTAAGAAAATTAAAACTTTAGTAACAAAAAATAATTTAATATTTAAAAGAATACACACACACACACACACACCTGCTCCCTCCAGTTGTTCATTCCCCATCAGTACTATGTAATTTCAAGTTGAAAAAGAGAAAAAAAAAAAAAGTAAAATTTCAACGGCACCAAATGCAGAAATGCTTCCAGTTTTACGTAATTCCGTTCTGATTATTCCAGGTGGATCATTTTTCAATTTTTCACTTAGTACTTATAGCATGTTTTTGTTTATTTCTCTCCATTTTTGTGCTGTTGCAATAGTCTCTTCTTCTATTTTTATTTTTATTTTTTTGAAAAATTTTCCTTTCTTTTCTAAGTAAGGAAAGGATGGCAGGGGAGCCTGTTTTTCTCATCCGATGCTTGTGCGGTTGAATCGGCCAAGTTTCTCGCCTTGTTTTTACTTAATATATGCACTTCTAGTTGACAAGAAAGATGTAACAAGGCCATTGTTATAGAAAATAGTACTTTTAATTGTTTTGGAAAAATAATTGGCATGTTTTTCAATTGGTGAACCAATGGGCTTAATAAATTGGAAGATTAGATTATTGACTCTGAAAGAATTAAGCTTATAATAGCAATGTGAGGTAAAAAGTTGTATGACATGGGGAGCGGAGTGAGACTTCTATGGCGTAAAACAGTCTAAAACTCAGAATTGAGAGACGCAAGAAAGGAGAAAGATTCGCTAATGGATTTAGATTTCCAGCCTTTGATTCTTGCAGTTGCGGTTGGATTGGGAACCTATATTTTCCTTTTTGGTTTTCTTGGGAAAGGTAAATGAGTGGTATTATGTTAGCAGGCTGGGAAGTAAGAAACATTCTTTTCTTCCTCCAGGTAATATGGGGTGGCCTATATTCGGCAAAATGCGGTATTTTCTCAAAGCTTTCATATCCGAAGACCCTGAAACCTTCATCAACAACTTGAGTCTTGACATATCAGGGTTCTCGGCTAATCAAGTCTGTTCCCTTCTCATATTTGAATTTTGCACTCCGGCCCATTCTTACCATATTCCTCAAAACCAAGTCTATAATTGTATCCTGGTATAGGCTAGCCCAGCCGATTAAGATACACACACTGACCGCAAAACTACAATAAGCCTGAAAACCCAGCTATTTTAAAATCACAAAAGGGGGGGAAAAAAAATAAACAGGCATATAGCAACCTATTCTCTCAGGTCAGCATAGCCATTGGAGACACGAGATTTTGGGTGCATTGGCAGTGGAAGAAGCCCATATTCTTAGTGCCCTGTTATTGCTATCTTTCTTTGTTTATGGGCTTTTGTCTATGGTGGGTTCATGTCAGGAATATAGGCAAAGCCTCATAGCATTTATCCTGGCTTTATCCTGTTTGAAATAATGTTTTCTTCTAACTTAAGAATTTCTTAAGCAGGGGAAATGAAATAATGTCAATGTAGTTCATGTACAGGAACTCTTGTATTTATCATAGTGATTGTTTTTAGCTGTTTTGGGGGTTTTTTTTTTGTTTCTAAAACCCTCATAGAATGAGACGTTTTTTCCTCTAAACATGAAATGCTTATTTCTTTCCAAGGCAACTTATCTTTTACGTCCCACTATTTACAGTGCATATTCCATCTGATGCAAAACAAATTTGTAAAGTCTTTCAATCGTTTTTTGTTTTTCTTGACAGAAAACAAAAGTTTTCATCTTCCTGATGAACAAAGGGATATGTAAGAATGATATCTTTCTCACAGAAATACCATGGAATTAAAGCATGTTTAACAATGAATAATTCGATTATAGGAATAGGTGTAGGAGCTCATATATGAAATGGAAATCTGGCAACGCAAATTATTCTCCATTATTTACCAATGAGTTTTTGAAGTGTGCTGTAGAACATTTCTATTAATTAATCCAGAATTCTGATTTCATTCAAATTAATCATTTATTATTTGCCAAAAAGTACAAAGTCCTTCTAAATCATTTCTTTGGCGAACAAGATACCTAAAACAAAGTAATCCATACTAAAATTCATGGACAGCCTCCTGGACTGGGAGGCTTGCTGACACGGTCAAAGGAAAAGAAGGAAAATGGAAAATGGAAAATGTAAAGCTGATATATCTGTATAAGATGCCAATATTACTGGATTTTGCATTGGCAATTGTCAAAGTCACGTGGATATGGAAACACAATATATCCATTGGCACATAAACTTTGACTTCTGCTTCTCCCAAATTCTGGAATATAAAGAAGCCATGTGTTTGAATTTTGTTGAAATATTTGTAAGTGTTATCAATCTGCTGCAATGCAAGGAAAGCTTTTGTTGGGCCAGCCGCTTGATTCTAGCATAGGGCAGAGGGCAATTGCCGTCCAGTCAATTCTTTCTTCATTTGCTTGACTAATTTGATGGATTCAGCTTTTAGTGAAGGCTTGTTTTCTATGGCAGCTCTTTTGGGACCATAATCAATTCAAAACGTTGGTTTTTGTAAAATCATTCTGATGATACATTCGAGGGGGACAACGCAGGATCTGATTATAAGCTAATAATGAAGACAACGTTCCATGAAGCCTTAGGTTAGGAGGTGATCCATTTCCATAAATTTCTTTAGATTCTTAGGCTCTTAACTTCCTTTTTAGTATAACTCCCCCGGTAATGTCCAACGTCGTTTGAGAGCGCACGTCAATGCTGACTGATCGCCTTCCAAAACAAGCTATAAGGAGTAGAAGTTGAATCATCGAGCAAAACTCTAATAAAAAACATACATGTGTGAGCTTAAAAATCTCCCTTGATTCAACAAAAAACAAAAATCAAATTTTGATGATTAATGCGGGTTGGTGTTAGGTTAGGTTGCGACCCTGCTAGCGCCGGCTGACAAAATCACATATCAAACGTTTGAATTCAAAACAAATTATTCCCAAAGAAGAAAACCCAATTTTTATTCTTTCCTTCTTTTCTATTTTTCATATATGTACTTGAAGAAAACTTCATGATTTAGTTTCTCTGATCTCATCTTTTTCCTTAAGACAAAATCGTAGGTCAAACCAAAAAAAAAAAAAAAAATCCTTAACCTACTGTTGACTTTTCCATTTCTTGGGTTTTTGGGCATTGTATTGTATCATATATGTTGTATTTTTAGTGATAAATGCTGTCATAATTCTGAACGGCAAGTAATAGAAACAAAGTCAATGGTAGTTTTTCTTTAACATACTCGTAGACCCCATTATCTTCAGTCTTCACCTATTACTTTCTTTAGCAAATCACCAAATTTGTGCGTCTTAATTTTAAAACCATTCTTGTTCTACAATCTTTAATCATTTATAACTTTATACAAAAAAGCTGAAAGATAGTAACAGCCATTAAATGAACAAAAGAAAAATCAAAGTGCTAGATTGGTGATCTCAACCACCACTAAGTCAACCAGCAGTTAATCCAAAGAAAAGCAACAATTAGTCAATGTTCCAAATATATATTAGAAGAAAAAAATGCATCATCTCTTTGAATATCTTTACAAAAGATAGGTGATTTAAAACTTTTTTTTAATATATATAATCATCTAAAGAATATTCTAGGGTTGGGTTCTTTTTTTTTATTTTTTAATATATTTATTAATATTATTTATATGTATAAGATTTAGCTATAAATTATTAAAATCATACTTATAAATAGTGTTTAAAGTTGTCATTTAATAATAATAGATAAAAAATAATAAAAAAAATTTAACATAAATTTTTAAACTCCACAAATGAGATTTACAAAATGATATATAACTTTTAGAGTAGATTAATTTTTTTAAAAAAATAAAAAAATATAATAATATCTTTACCTACTTATAAAATTTAAAGAAAATCATCTTTAGCGTATCAAAAACAAATTATATATATATATATATATATATATATATATCATTAAGACCATGGGCGGAGACAATAGGAGGTAGGCAGCAGCCTCAATTCCCATTCCCGTACTTCATTGATTTTTAAAATATTATTAAATTAAAAAAATAATAAAAAAATTATTTTGAACCCTCAGAAATTTATATTTTAATTTTGACCCTCCAACAAAAAATGTTTGGCTTGGCTCCTCATTAAGTCATACGTTTGCATACATGATACTTTGCATGTGTTCTTGTTTAGGTTAATTAATTAATGGGTTTTTTAAACAACTGTCCAATTAACACACCTCATGCGAACCTTCGATTAAGAAAAAAAAATGCTAATTAATTAATTGTATCGTGGAAAATGTATTATGAAAAGTCGTTGTTTTATTAAAATAATAATCTGAAAAAAAAAAATAGAAGAGTAGATTTTTCTTTGATGGCTGGTCAATTGTATTGGTCGCTGCCATACATGAGAGCAGGATTTCAAAGATAAAGCCAAAACCAAAAATCCAATTACTTATGTAATTAAACATTAAAGAAAGTTACGCAAGATGGTGCCTCCCTCAATTAAGATATTGGAAAATACAAATAAAAAAAAGTTGTGCTTGGAGTTTGAGTCAATTGCTTATTATTAAAGTTAAAGCTGTTTTCAATTAGTATAAATATTGTAATTAAAAAAAAAAAAACATTTGCGTCAAAATGAAGCCATTTTGAACTTTGGGACTTTCTCCTCCTCCTATATAATTTGACAAATCGAAGGTAAACAAACTTTTATCAGCGTCAATCATTTAATTTTAATTGTTCAGTCATTTTATCTAAACTTTTAATTTTAAGCTCTTGAAAACAAAGCTATATCTAACTAATTATTAAACATGCTAAAAATATATAAAAATACAAATAAAAATAGTCTTTGAATAATTATTAGTCCAAACAAGAATAAAATTGTTCAATGATTAAGTTATTTTTCAATTCAAATTAAGTTAATTTTAAAAAATATATATATTTTTAAGTTCGAGTTGATCTAACTTAAATTATTATTTATTAAATTAAAAATTAAAATTATTTTTCTTTAAAATTAAATAAAAAATATATAAATATTAATATAAAATTATTTTTTGATATTTTAATATATTTTAAAATAATAAAATAAAAATTTTGAATTTGATAAATAAGATAGATTAGATTTAACTCAACTTAAGTCTACTAAAAAAAACTCTATATATAAACTGATTAATTATTACAATTTTAAAAATTGTTGTCAAATGAACATGATTTGTTAAATTAGTCCAATAATAAATTAGTAAGAAATTGTTTTGGCCGTGGACTAGTGGCATGCAATTGCACGGTGGAGGATTTTGCCGTCGCTTTTCTAATAATTTAGGAACTTATTTATTTAATTTTTTTAATGATTGGACCTTTTCAAGACTTTGTTTTGCAAATTGTGACTCTTTAAAATTTTTTATTTTATGTGATGCTCATTGTTTTACTAAAAGTTACATATATATTATGTATTAAACCAATGGGGTTGACACAAAAAAAGGTACTGCTTGTTCAGGAGATTGTTTTGTCTAGTTTAAAACTAGAGGAGCAACAATTCAGTTTTAAGATAAGTTTATGTTTTGTTTATCCATTATAAAATTAATTTACAAAAAGATCCTTTCATTTTGCTTTGATAATTTGATGTGACTTCACTATAATATAAAAAAAAAGGCATAGTTTGCTTCAAACATCATACAAGAAGCAAGATTAAAAGGATTATTATTTCTTCAAGGCATCATTAAATGATCAAAATAAAGGGTCAGTCTTAAACCAAATTATTATTAATTAATTAATTAATTAATTAATTAGTACAGCTATAAAATAAATATTCTTTTTACTTTCTTTTTCACAGGATTATGCTTCCCTCTATACCAGATACCAAGTCATTAATTTTACATTTGAAAAAAAAATGAAAAATCCCTAAAAAAAAACAATTATTCAAGTAATAAATCCCTGCATAAATAAATTTATAAGTACTAAGAATAAAACTCGTTGAAGGTTTATTGGTGGAAGGTTTGTGAACTTGAAGAATTGTTGGAGATAAGCAAAATCTTACTTACAAATACAAAGAATGTATCAGAATTTAGTGTTTTAAGATTTGCTTTGATACTTAAGTTGATAAAAAGTTTGGGGAAATCTGTGGCTAAGCATAAAAATATAAACACTTAATCAGAAGTAATGCCAGAGTACTTTCAAGAGAATTTGTATTGTAATAGATGACAAATGTTTATCATGTAAGATTATCTCTTGTTTAAACTATATTTGGATGAGTTCTTAAAGAACTCTTCAAAGATTAATTTTTGTGATTGTGATTTAAAATCAGTAAGTTATAATTTAACAGATAAGAGAAGATCTCCTGTAGTTCAAATTCCTATGTCAATAAGAATACCGAGATGAGTTAATTTCAACGTTAATTTTTTAGATTATGATCCTAAAAGTTTTATATTCAAATTTTAAAATGAATGAGATATGATTAATTAGGTGAAGGAAAATTATCTCTTGAAATTAGGTAGTCTAGAATCATTTCTACAAATAATAAAAAAAAAAGATTAATATTAATATTGGAATTAATGTAGAGAATATGGCTTTGCTTTAAGCTAAAATTTAAAAGAACAAAAAAATTGGTGCAATTATAGTAGAAGCACTTGAATTTAACAAGTATTTGGGTAAATATTTAATAAATATGTATAAAAAATTAAATACCTAAATTTTAAAAAAAATTATTACTACTAAAACTAATTTTTATGAGTTGATATAAAAATAATACAATAAATACAATATAATATATTTAAATATAGTTAATATTAAAATTTTAATATACATATTAATTAATATGTAAAAATTTGATATATTTAATCGATAAAAAAAATAAAATATGAGATATGAGATGTAGTATGTAAAATAAATAAATAGTGAAAAAATAAAAAAGCTGAAAAAGAAAAAGGGCAATCCAACAAGGGATGACATCAGATCAAAAGGTAGAGTCACATAGTGTGGATCCCACAAATGGGGACTCTGTCTTTGATCTTTGACCAACTGATTTGTCATGGACCCCATCTCCGCCACGTTCAATTTGTTTTTTAGCCGTTGGCTTGCACGAAAAAGAAAAAAATGAGAAAAGATATTTGAAGGCCAATTTTTTTTATTTCAATTTGACTTTTTTTTTCAATAGCTAAAAGTTAAAAAAAAAAAAGATTATGTCTTTTTCTTTTTGTGCAAATTGAGGGTCTAAATCTAATACTCTAATTCCTAAATACGCCAAGGTTAAAATATTTGAAAAAAAAATTTTATGAATTATTCTATTTTCTAATTAAGTATTTATATTTATATTTTATTTAAATAAATTTTTATTTTATATATGTATTAAAATAATGTTTATTTTAAATGAACTATTGATTTATATTAGGGGATTATTTAAGTATAATGATTAATGGATTATTTTGATATAAATTGAAAGTTCAAAGTTTATTTGATGCAAATTGGTACAATAAATAAAGTGATAAAGTTTAGAATTTTTTTTGTTATTTTAGCCAAAATTAATTTTCAATTAGTTTAGCAATTACTCTAATAAATCAAATATATTGAAGCTTTTAAGGATAAATATGTAACCTTTTGAATTCACAGTTTGCCAGATGGTAAAATAAAGGAGTTTTTTTTTTTTTTTTTTCTATTTTAGATTTTGAATTTTAAAATAGTATTGACTAATAAAATAAATTCAAACAGTCATGCTAATCCATATTAAATTTATTAATTTTATTTTTGGTCAATAATTTATTAACTGACGTGCTAAAAAAAATAAAATAAAATGAGAATATTGGGTCCCTACGGTAAATAAAAATCTTACTCAGATTATATTAACTAACTACAGAGGTAAAGAAAGAGAAAGTGGGCTCGCACATGTATCATGTGACATTACATTCGCTTTTGTCATTTTGTTGCCCAAAATTCTCAAACCCAGCAAACTCTTGGACTTGCTGTTTGTTAAACAATCTTTGAGATAAAAATGAGGTTATGCAAATTTTATTAATTTTTTTCACAATTTACCTTTTTATTTCAAATAATATAATTCTAAAAAAAATATTTTGTTTGTTTTATTTTTTATAGTTATTTTCTCAAGAGAGCTTTTTTTTTTTTTCACAAACGTAGACTTTAATTAAATAAAAAATTAGAAAAATAACTATAAATTAAAATCATCTTTAATAAGAATAAAGATATAGTGATAACCAAATGCTAGAATGCATCTTGATGAAGAGTTTGACCTTGTGATTACATTTTGTCCGGGTGACATGGCGCAATACGCTGGCATGTGGATTTGACGGGGCCATATTCCTAGGTCAAACCCTCCCTTTGTTTGCTCCGAAGATTTGTAGAAAGTTGAGCATTAGTAGGTGTGAATCCTTTCAATTTGATTTGGTTAGTTCTGAAATTAAGTAATTATAACAAGATTTATTATTTTTTAAAATTAATAATTTAATAGATCAAATTAATTGGTTCTTTTAATTTTATTTTTAATAATATTTTATATAATATATTATTATTTATAATATAATATATATATGATATAATATTTTATATAAAATAATATTTATATCATTATATAAATATTTTATTTTTTAAATAATTAAAATGATTAATTTAAATTAATTTAAAATTTAAATTAATTAATTTAATTTGATTGATTTGATCGAATTTTTAAATTTATTCTGTGTTCAAAATTTTACAGATAATTAGAGCCCCATAAATAATGAAGGGGAAAATAAAAGATTTTAAATGAATACCAAGGGCAATATAGTGAATTGACATCCAAAAGGGTTGTTTCCAGGTTGGGAGGTTGGACCGAAGGTGCCGAAGGAGTCACAGTGCCCTATTTGACCAAGTGTCGAAACTAATAAAAGCACCCTTAAAATGAGAATCAATTACTCAGACGTCCCACCTAGGTTTCCCGCATTTGACCCTACCACTTTCCTTAAGGACTCCCTCGTCATTTTCAAAATCACCAATTACCCGCCCGGCCAGACAAAAAACTAACATTTAAAATTAAAAAGCCCCCTTAGTGGACCCCACTATTCCACCTGGAAATTCACGTGGACCCTAGATTTTCCAATATGGCGACACGTGTGGTCTCTCTCTCTCTCT
>JBBYHL010000022.1:13893238-13903309 GCA_038381835.1 Adansonia madagascariensis | reverse complement strand
TTGAACTTAAATTTCTTACCAAACTTTTTTTTGGGAGGGGGGGGGGACTGTAATGAAGCCTAAGTGTGATTGTGTTTTGGTCTCTTTTCCATTCTTCTCAGTCCGAGTTGAGGGCATTCTTCGATGTTCATGAACAAGAAGGGAGCTATCCTGGAGGAGTTCATCTGGAGATGACAGGGCAAAACGTAACAGAGTGCATCGGAGGGTCAAAGACCGTCACTTTTGATGACTTGAACTCTCGGTATCACACACATTGCGACCCTAGATTAAATGCATCGCAGTCATTAGAGCTAGCGTTTGCAATATCAGAGAGGTTGAGGAAGAGAAGGCTCAAGTCTGCCAAGGAACTTCTCACTGGTAACAAAGTTAATTAGTAGTTCCCTGGCATAAGCCAAGTCAAGAACAGTTATCTACTTAAGCTTTTTTTTTTTTTTCCATTGTCTTGTGTTATGTACGCAAAGGAGAGAGCTTTTTGTTGTAGAATAAATAACTCTCCCTCCACCAACACAGCAGCGAACTTTTCGCCTCGTTTGATACTCTGATGAAGAAGATTGTGGGTTTTTTATATATAGTATTTTAGGAGAGGCAATGGTTGTTGGGGTTTCAAGCAACGAGTAGTTGTAGGCATCTATAAACAACGTCAAGCACGCTTGAAGTTTGAAACCCATGGTAATGGGCATTTCTAATTTACCCCGGTGTCTTGCACCTTGTATCTATCGTCTATGAATAAACCTCCCTTGGTTTGAGAAGTTACCCGAGTTCCATGTCCAACGATTAAAACTTGGCTTTTCTACAGATTTTCTAGAATATGACCAGTCAAGTTATGCGTAAGGGTGCAACTGCAATCGAGTCAACGTCATAGAGCAAGAAGCTCTATGTTTGATTCAGAATGCATGATTGAGACTCTATTCAATCTTGATCGATTTTTATTTTTAAGACTCAAAGTTCAATTAAAAAAAATCAAATTACTTGAATTCATTTGATTAAACTTGTTTATTTACTTATAAAACATATTAGATTTTTATGTTCAATTTCAAATTCAATTATCTGTGCTCGAGTATTTAAATTTTTAAATACTAATTAAATATATTAAGAATAAAAAATTTAATTGAACTCACAAATTATTCGAATTAAGATGATCCAACACATTCGTTAGTTCAAACTGCTCGAGCTTGGATAAACAATAATCAAGCTGAATTTAAGTTTTCTCAAGCCAACCTCAAATAACTTGCAAATGTATGTCTCAATTGCATCCTAATCATGTATGCTACTCTTAAAATGGAATAGTCTAAAGCCAACCTCAAATAACTTGCAAATGTATGTCTTGATTACATCCTAATAATGTACGCTACTCTTCCAATGGAATAGTCTTATGCTATGTGCCTTGCCTCTTCATTTTTATTATAAATACCTATATTCAATATATTTTCGGACATAAAGACATCTTTCCAAAATCTTTTAAATACATAAAAAACAAAAAAAAAAATACTAGTATCAAACACTCAAACCTGAATTCAAGTAAATAATGTCATGCAAACCTAGTTAGAGATTTTCCTACTTGAATAGTGCTTTCCATTACATATTCTAAAGTGACCAGACACAGGGCCCTTTATCCCTTCCCCCCTTTTTCTTATAATCCTTGGGTGATTGCTTGAAAGGACAAAATCTTATCGAAGGTCCCTTCAGCCTTATCCAGTATCGCCCAAAAGGTACCAATAAAAGCCTAGATGGTGATTCCTTCGCACGCATCCTATAAAGCTATTTTCACATCCCTTTTACTCAGCAAAACCAACCAAAGGGTAGAAAAAGTTACGTTTCTAAGCAAGCAGGCAACTACAATCGCAAACAAGACTCTGGAAATTACCACCTCTTCTGCACTTTTTGAGCTGCTATTCATTACAATCTGTTGTCAGCCTATACAAAAAAAGGCGCCCCCAAATTCATCCCTTTGCATTCCAAGTTTGAACAATTCAAGGGGAAAAAAAAAGAGTAACCATCGAAACTAATTCACAGACAGCGGTGTTCGGCATGCAAAATATGTTGACCCCACTTGAGGTGATCTTGCTGAAAGGAGACCTTTATATTTCTGGTAATGAACAACCATTTCTACTCTAGGGATGGACAAGATGTGGGTGTGCTGAGCTACTACTAGTGCTTGCATGTTGCCCAAATCTTAGATTCGGATGGAGTAATTCCGCCAGTGGGAATGAGCCATTGGGTGGCACATCCAGCAGCAAATCTTGGTCAGAACTTTCATTGACCAAATGGAGAGAATCCAGCACGAGGGAGCTACCACCGTCATGAGGCAAGGCAAATAGGCTTCTCTGACTAAAGCAGGAACCATCATTGTGTATGAGTTCTTTGTTTTCATGAGTAGCCTTCATGATTACACTTTTGGGGCTCTTTAAAGTCCTTGCTTCTGAAAAATGAAAAACATTTTTTTTTTCTTGAGCAAAATGCCAGTGCAACTCGTAACTGCAACAGCTCGAAAAATTAACTCTTGACTTAAAGGTGAAATTTATTTCTTTCACCCAATTTATTGATTGGTTTGCATAAATATTCTGACTCTAGTTTTATTACTTTTCCTTGCCATAAAACCTTTGGTTATTTTCACTTTAAAATTCAATGTCACCATCTAATAGTTGATATAGTTTAACAAGATTTATTTCATATGGTGCAATAACAGCAGAGAAAATTTTCTAACCTGGAAAATTTTGACTTTGGCTGTCAAGTGATCTCTTCGTGATTACCGAATTATTCGATGCAACGGTATTTGGTCCTCTAGAAATCACAGACCCTCCAATACTACTTTCACATATCTGCAGCCAAAAGCAATACTAAAATTACTTAGGCATCCAATAAGCAAATTAAGTTCATTTCAAGATGTCCCTATTTAAGAAATCAATTCCAACCTTAAGTACATGATGGCGTTCCACCCAGTGGGATTTCGTCAAATTGAATAACGCAAGTCTTTTCAAAGTCTTACAGTCTTCAGCTTTCACCCCTGGGACAGAGATATTAAAGACCCCTTCCTCAAGAAGTTTCCGAAAGTAACATAAGTTCTCCTTGAATTGAGGGCTTTCGAACATGCTTTCGAGGCTGCAGGTGCAAGGACAACTGTCAGTGATTACACATCATGTTTCAATTATTGGCCATCTCTTTAGGTAAACAATAACAATTACTAGTTTTTTCTTTTTTTCCTTTTCCTCATTATCTAATTTCCACCATAGGTGCATCAGATGCTATCAAAAGAAAAACAGGATTATTATCAGTGAATGCATTACATTATACGCAAAACATGAAATAGAAAGATGTTATTTCCCCCCTCTTGATAGAAAAGTAAAACGGACACCTATCAGGGAGTTTGGCAACATCAAGTGGAGGTAGATACTGCAGCAACTGCTGCTGCTCCTCATTTGTTAAATGTTTCACATACTCCCCAAAGTTGAGAATATCCTGCAACACACAAAAATCTCATCACATAATCGAGAATGAACATATGTGCAATGATGAGAATTGTTCATGGTGACTTAACGTTTTATTTAAGATGAGGGAATCATGTGAAAGATTTGTAAACCGTCTGTGTCACTAAATGTATACAAAATTACAGGTTCCTAGTACTGAATTGAGAATCTTTTTTTTTTTTTTTTTTTTTTTACAATATAGCAGCTATAGAATCAAGTTCTAAAGATTTTTCCAAAAGAAAAACAAATAAAGAAAAAAGAAAGAAGGGAACTTACATTCAAATCTATGTTACACAGTGGTGAATTATGACTTTCCAGCATTAGTAATTTTTCATGTTCAACCTTGTCCCTGCCAAATGTCAAAAAGAAAAAGGAAATATTAATCAACATGAAAGCACCATTTTCCAATTTCTCCACCCATTCCACAGCAGCTATAAGCTTATATCTTATGGCTCATGACTCATGAGTCATGATGGCACTAGATACCAAAAAGTTTTCCTGAAAAACTGCAGGGTCAAAGACATTAGAACTTAGAGGTTTTGAGATAAATTCCACACCTCGCATTGTTGTAGGAAATGTACCTTCTCTAATCCCAAAAATATATAATCTTAACCTTTCTGAGTGATCATAGTAAAATTGTAAAAAAAAAAAACACATGGTATATGATGCTACTAGTTTCATAACAGGCAGATTCAATTGCAACTTGTAAAATATTATAGCGAAAAGATTTACCTCTTAAGTTGCTCGTGCTGCATCCCTTGTCCAGCAGGCTTAGCCTTTTCAATTCCATGTCCTGAAAATTCAATGCCCTTGCTATCATTATATGCAGGGAAGCTTGAAGAATGTGAATAAGCCTCGTTCACTGAATATTGTTTGTTTTCAACTGAAAGGGAGCTAGCTTCTGATTCTTCTTCTCGAGCTATAGAGCCTGGATGTCTAATTAGAACACTTCCATGTCCAAATTCAATAGAAACCATGGGTGTTTCACTCTCAAGCAGTAAATCCTCCTCAGAAGCTCCAGAGAAATATGAAGACTGTTGTTCGTGTAAAATAGCATATAAATCTTTTGTAAGTTTCTCGACTGTAGATGACTTTGGACGATTTACGCAGGTTCTTTTCTTAGAAGGTACCATTGAGTCCCACACATTGGACTGAGCAGGCCCTGGAGAAAGATAAATAAAAAAAGAGGACAACTTCAATCAGTATTTCAGATCATTCTAAAGCGACAAACATTTAAGTAGAATGAAGCCACTGGCATCAGCCAAGTCGAAGCTCGCAACGAAGAAAATATGAGGATGCAGAAGATGAACCGCTAAAGGAAAATTTAATAAAATAGCAACAGGCATAATCTGAATCCCTTCGTCAAACACTTTTTCCATTGTCAAATGCATTGTTTCCACGTAGAACTACAGTTTTAATTTAGTGATCACAAAGATGCTTCAGTTGCTCACTGCGGCAAAAAAATTAGGAAAGCACATGCAACATGAAGTGTTAAACCATAATAATTATATTTTTAGGAAGATATACGACTGTTTTCTGAATAATTTTCAATTATACCAAGGATAGCACTCATGAATCTTCAATGGATTTGCAAGATAGGCTGAGATATTCCATTGAATTTAGTATATGTTCCACTAGGTCTCTTTCCTAAAAAAAGAAAAAATGCAATTTACCGTCAAACAGTCAAACTCAAAATAGCAATGAGGAACACTAATGACATTGTGTCCAACCTGTCAAGTCACTAGCATCTGCACTGCCAAATTGGGCACAGCTCTCAGAATTAGATAAGGCTGATCCAGAACTTGACCTATTAGTTGTATCTTCGTCCACATACTTCCGGAAACCCTCATTGTAATCAAGGCCAACTGCTGTATCATGATTTGGCTTTCTTTTGAGCAGTTTGACTTCCTTGTTCTTATTTATAGATATGCTCTTCACTCTGGAAGCCCTATGATCCTCATAATCAGCAGATTCAACCCGGGCATGAAGTGGGGTATAGTTTGCAAGTGTCCCTTTAGTCCTCCACCGTGATCCACATGCATTGCACAACACTGGCTTCTCAGGAGGTCCGTTGCGCCAAAGAGGAGTGCCTATCAAAGTGCATTGTTTTTAGGAAGTATAAACTGATTAAGGACAAAGAGATGTTATAACTTTGATAGTGCTTATGACAAGAGCTAACAGCCAAATTTTATACATATTTTAAAGGAACAAAACCTTGAGGTGAGAAAAAAGTGTACTCAAAGATTATAGTATGTTATTGTCAAGTTCTAAGAGAAGAAGCACCATCAAATAAATCTTCTTCAAAATATGGTCAACAGGATAGACAACTTTAGCCTATCAAGGACAGTCTAGAGTAAGTAGAAACCAAAGTCAAGAGGAACTTGTATTTGTCTTCAAAAGCTGACATTTAACAATACCATTTTTAAATGCTTAATGTCAGAAGCAATTCCTAAAACAAATTCAGGATTGATTTCTTCCGCTCAGCAAGCAAAAGCTTCCATTAACACTTGTACTTAACACAAATTTACACTCATATCAATGAGCAGCAAAACTAGAATACAGCTGAAACATTTTGAGTTGCAGTAACTGGTGCAAACACACTAAGTTCTAAGAATATTAAACATTTCAAATGTTTGAAGAATGATGCAATGAATTTGACCCTGAGAAATCATTCAGAGTGTTTAAATGCAAGTGATTACATATAAGGTTGAATAGTTTCAAGGCTTACGAAACAAAGAACTTCAAACGGAATTGAAAGTTATCCAGAACAGAAAGAGAATAAAACAATGGTTTAAAATGAATGGGAAAGCAGTTCTTAAAAATTGGTTTACATTAGAATTCCAGTCCAATCGAGGTCGACAACTGTTATCAGCAATGACCGAAAAATGTTTACAGCAAACAAGAAAGTACCAGCTCAATAACATTGAATTTTAAACAAGCGCTTATTAAAAAATAGAAAATGAGCAAAAAGTCCATCAAGAACTCAATGGCAAGTGCATTCATAAAGGACCCAAAAACAAGAATGTTGCAAGAAAATACATTCCAATTGAATAGAAGAGGACTGAGGTTTAACTTGATATTCAGGCTTATAAATATCTATGGGGCAATGGGAAAGCAACACCAATTTAATGTTGAATATGAAAATGCCAGAATTCAACATAGGCTCTGCAATTCCACAGCATCCAATAGAATTCAATCTCACTTTCCTTTGTGAGATATGTAGGAACTTTGAACAAGAGTCAAAGAAGAACAACCCTAAGAGCTTTAAAAATGAATGGGGTTGAAAGAAACAACTGAATTCCATAAAAAAACTCAAGTTCAAAGCTTTACAAGGATTGAGGAAAAGGACCCTTGTTGTTCTAAATCCATATACAAACAGAATAACACAAATAGCAGCCTATATGTTCCTTCTCTGCATACAGTTATTCCCCTTCCAAATTCCAATGACAGAATTATCTATCCTAGCACATAAAATCATGCACCAAAAATACTGATTTATAGAAAAAGGTTGAACACTTACATAAATCCTAGAACTCAAAAAAAAAAAAAAATTATGAACTTTATATCCAAAAAGTTAACTGGAGAAACAAGAACTCACTTGTAACTCCACAGTGATAGCAAGGACCTTGCTTGCCCATGTCTTTCTCTTTAGCTCAAGGGAAGAAAAACAAATTGAAAATAAAAATTGAAAATAACAAAAGTGAAAAAAAAAAAAATATTGTTTACCGAAAATTGGAAACTTTTTATATAAATTTGATTGGTTTCTTCAAGCTTTATATGACATATTCAACTGGACATTAAAGGGTTTTCTGCAACAACCCAGAAAGCTAGTTTAATTTGAAGAACAAAGCAAAAGTCAAAAATGAAAAGTACACAGAAGAGTTTTGATTTCTTTTTTATCAGTCCAATAAACATATATATTAAAAAAAAAACACATAAGAAAAAAAAGAAGAAGAAATGAAAAAGATGGTATTTAAGCTTGAAATCTGTACAATCCAATAGAGATTTTATTTTTATTTTTTATTTTTTTTGTTTTACAAAGGAAAGGATTATTAAGAGGAATCTGACAAATGGCTGTGAAAAGATGTAGGTGAAATTGAAAGAAAAAGAAAGAAAATAAGGAGAAAAAGAGAAATACTAGTGTGTTTTGTGCTTTACATTTTCGCATTTATTTATTTATTTATTTGCACTTTTATTGATTTTAATTGATAAAAGAAATTCTAATGTTATGTTACTAAGAGATTAAAAAAAGGAAAAATATTGAGAGAAGGGTAAGGGAATATTATGTATATGGTTCTATTGACTATAGATTTTTCAGTTTTGTTGATTTTTATAAAATAAAATTTCCTACAAAATTAGGAAATGAATTATCGTTAGAGAAAAAAGAAAAACACAACAATTTTTTTTTTTTTAAGTTTCTTTGGCTTCTGTCAATTCCTTTTTTTTTAATTATTATTTTTTTACTTTCAGAATATATTTATTTTTTCTTTTTTGGTTTGTTAATGTGATGACACGATGTTGATGAAACTTTTTTGGTCAAACTTTTCTTAAAAATAAAAGGAATGTGATCTCCACCGTCCCAAGTGATGATCGCTATCATAATTGATTCTACACCGTCCGATTTAATTAAAAAAGCATTGTCAATGTGTCCCACTTAATAATTTTTTTTTAATTCTAAAAAATTTTTATCACTATTTTTTACATAATTTTGTTTTACAAAAATGGAAAAAATCAATCAACACGTATTTTCTCAACATATATATATATATATATATATATATATAAGATGAAGAAATTCTGTGCATTTTTTTGTTCAAACCAATGAACAAGTTTCAGTGTTTTTTTTTTTAAATGGAAAAAGATATCCCAAAGCAAAAGCTATTTTAATTTTCAGATTTATCCCTTGTTGGATTTTTATTTCTGTTATTTTTACAAAAATTCTCAAATAGCCCTTCATCAACCTATTCATTAAATCTAGGGATTTGAATATTTACATTATATTTATGTATTTTATTTTTATTTAAAATATTTTATATTTATATAAATTTTATTATGTTAATAATATGCGTTATATAATTTTTAAAATACATATTCATATTATATTATGTTTTAATTATTTTATTTATGTTTTTATATTTAATATTATTCCATCTAATTTTTAATACTAATACTATTATATTATTTATGATGTTCTTATATTTTGCTTAAAATGATTTCAGCATTTTAAAAACGTAATTTATATGTATTTTAAAAAGGCAATATATATCCACTTAGAAGTTTATTTAATTATGTATCTCATTTAATTTAATCCTCAATTTGATAAAATAATTTTAGAATTTTGTTAGTATAAGATAATTGAGCACTAATAATTAAACACATTTAAAGGGCTCATTTGGGTGGATCAAAGCCATCCATCGTTTTGCCAACCTCTTGAATTGATGCACAAACTTTATATTAAAACCAATTAAAATAGATTGAAAAAGCATTAAATTCCAATTCAATAATTTCAAACTTTCACTTAACAATGAGAAAGGTAATTTTGAGAATATGGCAACCAAAAAGAGCTTTTTTTTTTTTTTTTTTTTAACTCTTAAATTCACAGTTTTCATACTACCCTTAAGGTCACCAAAAAGGCAAAAACTGGGAAGATTAGTTCCAGGACAATATCTAGTGTTTGCACTATATTGTTAAAATAAAGTTTTTATTTTTATATATATATATATATTACCAAATGCTAATTTTGGACAGTCTTAATCTTTGACTTGGCGTTTTAGGCCTTTTCTTGGTTCAAAGTGGAAATTTTAGGCTTTCTTTCTTCGAACGTTTCTTTGCGATTATTTTATATAAATATTATAAATTTTTATTTTATTTTTTTATTTACAATAATTTTTAAATTAATTTTTAAAATAGGTTATTTTTTACGTTTACTGAGAACTCGTTATAAGAGGAGAAGAGTTAATTATTTAAAAATTCGTCATGCTATATGACGAGTTCCCAAAGAAAGAAAAAATTACCGTTGAGGCGAGTTCCCAACAGAAGAGATGACAAGTTTTCAAGAGATTGCCATCTCGAGTCTCCATCCCGTAACAAAAAAAATTTCAAAAAAGTTAACTTAACAAATAGTTATTAAATAAAAGTAAAAACAAAAAAAAATAATTTCAAAGAAAAAAATTATATTTATTAAAATTATTAATAAGGAGATTAAAATTATCTATCTACCTATTTGATCTGCTAATCATATATATATTTTTTACATAAATTATATATGAATATATAAATTATCTATCGTATCAGGAGGAATATGATTTCTCATACATCTGTCACATCTCTCGGGTTCCAAAAAATCTAATAGTCATTATCGAATATTATCTGTCATGTCAAAAGGCGAGTTCTCAATATATATATTTTTGTAATAATAAGATAAATGATATAATTTTAGATTTATACTTAAATAAATATTATAGATTTTTAATTTTTAATATGATAGTAATGATATATTTATACATGAAAAATCAGATTTCTTCTGACATGATAGATAATTTATATATTTATACATAATTTATGCAAAAATATATATATGGATAGTCGATTAGCAGATCAAAGAATG